>KN886531.1:3340-14775 GCA_000934455.1 Apostichopus parvimensis
GGGGCCATGGCCCCCCTTGGCCCCCCTTGGATCCGCCAGTGTTAATATTCGGTAACGGTGATTAATAATTAATATTGCGGGTTGAGAGTTTACAGAGGAAATGTTATGAAACCGGTATTGCAGTGAGAAACTGACTCTAGCTTTTGTAAGTAACTTATCCAGTAAGTACCAGCAGGCTACATGCATAGTAAGCCTATCTTTGGCCTACCTAGCTGTTGTCGCCTTAGCGGTTAAAGATCGCTTGAAGTGGGCTAGAGAGAAGGACAAAACAACAAGTTAATTTTGTCATATGCCTATTGTATTTGTTCCGGGTATAACCTCATAATTAATTCCGACGACTGTTATATTTATCATTTAAAACCTGAGACATAATATGTTATAATAATAATCTAGAATGAACGATAGGTTTTATCATAAATTTATGCAGAAAGAATCTGATGCCGCCTATATATGCATAGTAGGCCTAACCTAATTTCTACGCGTGATAGGACTTATGCGCTTTCATGGAGCACGTCACACGACCCTCCATGGTCGATACGTCTACTTGCGCGTCACATAATTGAAATCAGTGGTCCTGCCTTAAGCTTCATATATCTATGGTTCCAATCTGTTTGTGAAATAACACAACTGTGTCAATGGCCTGACGTACGTTAGTTTGCTACACACCCGTGTGAAACATTGAAGCCTCCGCACTTTAATTATAGTAGCTAGATAGGCCTATCGGGACATACTTATGCTAAATAAGGCATCAGCCGTCGACAGTTCCAAGGAAAGTTTGGGACTAATGTTGTGAAGCCGTACGTGCGTTAAGTTTTATTTCTCTATCGTATGTTGCGAATTAATGTAGGCACCAGTCTAGGCCTTAGTTGGGCCTTAATCAAAGAGCTATAAATGGACTTAATCTACGTTAGTCCTAGCCCATGCTACGATAGGACAAGTTAGGCTTAGCGTTAGGCCGAAATACTATAGTATGAAGTAGCCATTGCCGCGACAGTTAGTCCAAACTTTGTTGTGTCCTATACACACGGTTTAGCCAATTGGCTTGACTGGTATTAAGACTAGTTTAGGCCAGACAATAACCAGGTTTTATGCCTAATAGTAACAGTATAACGCAGCATATGTACGTGATACTTAATAATAGTCGTCTAAGTCAGTCCTTAGCTAGGCAAGCTAGGCCTATTGCTTTAAGTTTCAGTAACTTTATACTACTAGTACTAGCTCGCCAAATAGTTATGCGTGGCATAGGCCTACTCGTTCAGAATTCTAATATTAGTAACAGCCAAGTTGTTTGCCGCAAAGTACTGTAGCAAATTTTCGTTATGATTGGAGCTTATTTAGCCTAAGGGTTAGTCTACTCTAACCTGGCTAGGCTAGGCTCGGTCAGGCTTGCCCTAAGTTCGTTATACATGCTTCAAACTCAAAGAAATTTATGATACTAATTTATGTAAATTAAGCTCCGTTAAACTTAGAAGATGGGTAGGTCGTGGCATAGTGATGAGAATTAGTATCACATAATTTATTTCGTCAGCTTTCTCATATTAGACATAGGCCTATGTACTAACAGTAACAGTAACACTGATAGCAATCCGTACCCTTCTGAAGTTCTGTCATATAGGCCTAGCCTAATCCAGTTAGTAAATAACGTTTGGCTATTTATCATTAAACCTATTAAAGGCCTATCTTTAGGATAAGTCTCAAGTCAACTAGTAAAAGTAAACAATTATATGATAGCCTATATACCTGCCTATAATGAGCATTTACCTTAGTTCCAGTATTATCAACATATCCCACAATATCATGCGATTTTGTCTAGACCCAACGTAAACTTGACCAAAATTGAAATAAACTTTATGTGTGCTACTTTATTTTAGACACTATTACCGACTGAGACAGCCGTTTTCAAGACCTACACTAGGCACACATAGCTCTAGATTCTTTATTAATTTATCATCAGAGTGGAAAGAAACTTACGCTATTTGTAATATTTTTTTTACAGCAAATAACAATGGCAGCCAGCTTACAAGCAAACATGCAAGTTTATCTGTAACATTGCTTTTAAAAAGTTAAAGACAGTCCTACAAGTCACGTATGGACGGTATTCATAAAATACATGTTAGTATGTAGCAGACCATTCTGCTAAAATGGTTACACATACCACTTTACATAGTCTTCATGACTTCCACAACCATCTCCATCAGAGAGAGAGAAACAATTGTGAAACTAGTATGCATGATATCATTAAACGTGTTTCCTATGCGGTATAGCATAGTATGCGCTATGAATAAATGAACGAAACAGCAATAATGCATGTTTTTACGTATACACATAGGTATCAATGTCCAAAATGACTTTTTAACTTGTCGTGTTCAGGACAACTCGTCCACAAACCCGTCCTAATACAGCATATATGCCAGAACATTCTATCATGTTCAAAGAGGTCACTCAGCCGCGTGCCTATCGATATGTTTTGACATGTAAAAGTGTATATTGCATGTCAGCTATAGTTTGCCATGACTTGACCCGTTATGTCAAGTGACGTCACATATATGAATACACTCTGTAATGGTGTGTTACACCAAATCAAACAATTGAGCTACACTTTAAGATTTCTTCAAGATACCTTATTGCCACAATCCTTATATAACACATATATATACTATTGCTGTTGGAATGAATTCTTATTTGTTTCTAACCCGAGTAGCTGTTCTGATTAATTTTCATTGTGTTTAGGCCTACGTATTCTTTGTTCTTCAGAATATTCAATTTTGAACTGTGATTAGTTTAGTGCCGATAACGCTGGTGTGATATCAGATGATAACGATGATAATAATTATGGGCGAAAATCGGAAGGGAATCTCTAATGCTAAAAAAACACGTAATTATAGTCAGGTCAAGGCTGTGATTGTTTAAGCGATACACCTATATACGTTGACTGAAGATTATTATATTCATATCATATTTCGGACATAAAATGGATTTTTGCTGGTCGAAATCTGCAATGTGAGGAGGTGATTTTTTGAAATTGAATCCGAATGATATGTAAGATTAGGCTATTCAGGTAATTTTGAATAAGATACGGACACGTACGAAGTCTTCCAACTAACTAAGTAAACGATAATTAGACCATCTAATCGGCTCAAAATATGTTGCAATAATGTGACGTCATGTCATTAACCAAAGAACATTCTATTGGTAGAAACGTGTCGTACTTGTCAACATGTCTGGATATGTATGATATATATGTATGTATGGATATGTATGGATATACATGTCGAAATGACGTCATACTGCAAGTCCAGAACATTCTATTTGTCGAGGACTCTACATGGGGGCGTACAACTTACTATGATACGGGATAAACAATAAACAAGGCACACATTATACTTCTCCATTCGTAAAGATTGAGGACACTATTGCTAGGACAGTACCTATAAAGTTTTCATCTTTTGATTTAGAGTACACATCTGGTCAGCTTGTGTTGTGTTCCTCTATAAGTGTATCAATGAAATCATTCGACTTACCAACACGTCCATATAGAGCAGTGGTTCTCAAAGTGCATGGTCCCTGCCCCCACTGGGGGCGTTGGGAAGTCTCAGGGGGCTCTACAGGGTACACGGGGAGTAGGGGGAGGGGGCATTCGCACTGGGGGTCCCTGACGATTACGACACAACACTGCAGCGATTTAGGGCACAACTAGGCATCCAAGGGGTCTGGGAACCCCAAAAATAACTTTTGTTGAGAGAAAATTTATCATCTTGTAGGGAATGTAGGCTATTTTTCAATTCCTTTATGCATATCTTCGGACAGTGTGATTGCTCGCTTGAGCGGCCGACTATGAGCGGTAGGTCGAGGGGAGGGGTTAGGGGGTAGGGCATTCGGACAGTTCAAGAGGGTCGAAGGGGGCGGTAGTCAAAAAATGGTTGAGAACCACTGATATAGAGTGCTAGGTAAATTTGTCAAAACTTGCCTGATTATTTCAAACTGCTACGTTTTTTTCCGATTCCCGGGTGTAAATATGACTTCAAATTAAGGTATGCATAAATTGACGTATTTAGATTTGATTAGGACTTCTGTTATCATATACACACAGTGATATAACCTCTATTATTGTAATCAACCCGCTTCTGTACACTTTGAGTAGGAATAAAATGTAGAGGGTCATGTCATACACAAATTACGTAACCACATATACTATTAGAATGAGTCCATACAGAATGATCTTACTTTCAAAACGCGTCCGAGGCTACAAAATTCGGTACTTATCTAAATCTACCTACCGTCACATTTTCCAAGACCTTCGCTTCAGCCAACACCATAAATATGTTCACTGTTTCGCTTACTTTGGAAAACGCGTCCTTCGTGATGTTTGGTCCGAGGCTACGATCGGTTCTTTTGATACCCTCACTTTGCCCAAAAAACTTCGCCGCCTGGCATGTGTGACCGACTCAAATAAAAAAACAAAACAAAACAACAACAACGAAGCAAAGTATAACGCTTCTTATAAGTCCATCTCATGATACTGGCATGTATTATCACACTCTTAGTTTCAAATATCGCTAAACGCTGCAGTGGAAGTAATTATAGCACAAGTGCAGGAATTAATACAGCGGTCTAGTTTTAGACTCACCAAAAGAGGTTCACCCATTTTACTATTCATACCTCTGATACAACACTTTTATATTGAAATTTCAATTTGAGGATATATTTATCCTCAAATTGAAATTTTTTAAACGATATTTTCCAATATTTTCCGATATTTTCCATTTAATTTGTTATTGCAATATACGGTCAGTGGTCATCCAGTGGCCGCATATTATCAATAAGACAGATTTGCGTTATCGCACTGACTAAACCACTCACTTAATTCACATGATATTTGCAAGGTGGCGTTTACGACGAGAGAATCACTCTTGTTGTAAAGACCACTCGTTGTAATTCACAATAACAAAAATTTTGGTAAGGAATAGCCCGATGTTTCATGATTGAAATTGTTTTAACGATTTTGTTTAATTTTAATCACTCACTACATGCAATACTCATGAAGCTTTACAAATTCGTTTTCAAAAGTCAGAGAAAGTTATTCCTATATTATGCAGTGGTATGCGTTTCATAAAATAAAAACACCCAAATATTATGAATAACGAGTGGAGAGGTATCCCTTCTGAATTGTAAAAAGCAATGGTCGACATGCCGATCAATATAGTTATACGACAATGGGATGACAGATGACTGAATAAAGCTGTGTCAACACTGTGTCAACACTGTGTCAACACTGGGTCAACACTATTATAACGTTGATAATTGTCAGACTGACCTTTTCAAACACGTCGTATGTTGTAGACGTCGGTAATATGTAAACAATCAATTATGATATGTGTTTTGCTCATTCATAAACACTCTGTAGTATGAAGACCATGATCATCTTCATGCAGATAATTTTACACACGAGTTCATGATTTCAGAACAGCTGGACCATTCCCCTCCTCCAGTAGTACTGTCTGTGGTGATGGCAGATAAAGCAGTTTTTAATTACATTGTGGAAAAATTCTTACGAGTTGGATAAACGTCGGTACGGACAACTTAATATCGAATACTTGATATCGAAATTAATTCGATCTTGATAACGCAATAAAAAAAAAGGTACGGACCCGCCGTACTTCCGTTGCTTTTTGATACATGTTCAACATGACTGCAAGGGTTCACCTATAGCCACACAATAAATCATGTAAATACCATTCGGCTAAGTACTATTTGAGAACAGTGGCGTCGCCAAGGGGTGCCCTGGGGGTGGGGCACGTGCCAGCCCCCCAAAAATCGTGCCCCTTGCAGGTGCCCCCCAGATGCGAATTGTAGTGTTAAACAAAAAACTCAAACAAAACTTTATCTGCCTCAATTAAAAGCATACATATCGGACAGACTAGCCCGAAAATTCTTGAACATAAAGTTACTTCAAGTTGCAAAATATAGCACCAGATTGCATCTAAGAACCATTAATTAATCAAAAATTTCTCAAAGGGGTAGGGGACACCCCTCCCATTAAGCCCACCCACAGAACGGCACTCACAAATAAACATTGTGCGCCCCTAATTAAGTGATGTGCCCCACTTGTGCCCCCAAGATTGAAATGTCTAGCGACGCCACTGGTTCAGAATTAATGTAGCCCGCAACGCAACAACACAAATGGACTGTCACGGTCTCGGATGAGCCACAACGTCACAAGTGAATCAATCGCTATACTTCATCGTATAACGGCTTGCCCTAGAAGAAAAGTCGTCGTCGGGTGGTAAACGAGACCTGTGTCCTGCTGAACATTCACACCACAGTTATATTCATTATGCATGAGATAAACATGTTCGAACTTGGAAGTAACATAATGAGGGAGAAACCCTCACATATAAGTCAACACTCATACAAGCAACCCTAAAACTATAAAAAAAAAATCGAATACAATGCTTCCTAATATACGTCATACAATACTTCATAACAATGCTTACTAATATACGTCCTACCATACGTCCTAACAATGCTTCCTAATATACGTCCTACTATACGTCCTAGTAATGCTTCCTCATATTCGTCCTAATAATGCTTCCTAATATACGTCCTACAATACGTACTGATATTGCTTCCTAAGATACGTCCTACAATACGTCCTAACAATGCTTCCGCATATACGTCCTACAATGCTATCTAATATACGTCCTACAATACGTCCTAATAATGCTTCTTCATATACGTCCTAACAATGCTTCCTAATATATGCCATACAAAACGTCATAACAATGCTTACTAATATACGTCCTACAATACGTCTTAACAATGCTTCCTAATTTACGTCCTATAATACGTCTTAACAATGCTTCCTAATATACGTCCTGCTTCCTCATATGCGTCCCACAATATGTTCTAATAATGCTTCGTCATTCACGTCCTCGGTCGTCATTTACCGCCATCACTTACCCTCCTCATTGACCCATCTAGCAAAAGCTGCGAACGGTGCATACGATAGCCTACTACTGGTATAGATTTATCTTTAACGTTAGACTCGATCCCACGTTGTCTGACGTTGTTGCACTTTAACCCCGAAAAGCGTCAAAACGAGTTATTCTCATCAGTGTGTCATCAAAGAGATATAGAGAAAGAGAAAAAAAAGCACGAGAGATGTAACGAGTCGCTTTAGTTGCAGGACGAGTGTAGTCAATATGGTCTAGTTGAGTCATTGACTCTAGTCACAGTATGTGAGTCGGGTCATGAATGTTTACAACACTGTGAAAGAGTATAGTCCAGGGGTTAGTCACTAAAGCAGTTTGCTCAATTATGGTTACAAATAGTGCAAAACTACTTTCGTATAGACATATTTGTATTTTAAAGAGGAATATCAATAAAAGTGAAATAATTTCTAATGTTTGTCTCTCGGACCATGTTTCCTTAAATATATCACTATAAGACATGTTTAATTCAAAGAAGAAAAAAACAACCCATTAATAATGTTATTTTTTTTCATTACTTAATTAATTAATAAACTGGGACTATAACCCCGGGCAGACAGTCAATTTGGGAGAAGAGGAAATGTTGAATTAAGATTAATTTATTTTCATATTCGTAATGTACGTAAGGAAAACGAAGACGTTAAAACAGGGTATACAATGACATAATTGTCCCCCAGACCATAGCTTTTTTTCAACGCCAATTTTTAAGCACGAAATAATAATTTAAAAAAAAACTACGGTGTCCGTCACTTCATACACAAATTTATATGTATAGAACCAGTATATCTATATTGTAACACGATTCGCAATGGTAATGAACTCGCTGGTAGTAATCCCGCAAAATATCTGAATATGACAGTCCATTGACAGTGTTAAATATTGCATGCCCCGTATTACATATTTATTTTCCGCTTTTCTTCCTTCTCACAGGACATTCACTCGGCAGACAACACACGTTGCATAGAATTGATAGGATCCTAACAACAGACATTTCCAAATATGAAGAGAGGCAGGCATTTTATGTATCGAGTCATTTTTGGTTTAGCCATAGGGTTATTGATAAGTAATATCTATATTGTCTCATTTTCCAAAAATAGAACTTGGAGTGAACGATTACGCAGTGTTTGTCGTTGCTCATCCAATGATGATGGAGATGATGAAGAATCGCCAACACTAGCGGAATCAAATCAACTTAAAGTCCTTGCAAATAGTTCAAAGGAAAATGTTAAGTTTCGAGACAAATTACTTAGTAAAATCATTAACGAAACTAATTCGTCCAGCCATGAAACCAAAGAAGGACAGTCGTTAGAATTGTCTCAAGTGAAACTGCTGGAAACTCGCAAAAATTGCATCAGTCCAAAAAAATCTAAGAAAGCTCATACAAAAACGAGTAAACACAGAGACAGATATCTTGGTCAAACACCACCCCTGAAGGATATCGATAAAATTCTCCAATATACGTTCAATCGATTGCCGATCGATAAGGCTCGCGCGTTTTGTGAAAAACTATCCAGACTAGAAGACGAACGGAAACTTAAATTTCAAGATCTGAGTCCTCGCGAAAAATGGCCTTTAGCCAAGAATATATTCTCATCATTTGGCTATACGCAGAAGGTACCGAACCTGTTAGGGATAGGTGTGAAAAAGAGCGGAACAAACGCTTTCGAACATTTCATCAAGCAACATCCTCTGATTAAAGTGCCAGTCGATGCGAAGGAACTCCACTATTTTGACCAGCATTACAATCGTGGTATCATGTATTACAAAGCCAGCCTACCGATTTGTAATGCGACAGAAATAAGCTTCGAAAAGACACCGAAATATTTTGTAACGGATACAGCTCCTACTAACATCGCGAAGGACATCTCACCAGATACAAAGTTTATAATCTGCGTACGTGATCCTGTAGAACGCGGTCTGTCGGACTGGAGACACGAAAAAATAGTCCAACTTCAAAAGAAAAGGCAAAACAAATGTATGGGATGTACCTCCAAGTCAGAAGGAGTTGCGTTCGTCCAAGCTGTCTTGACCAAAACAGGCTCCGTCGATGCTAAGAATGTCATTGTTGACACGAGTAACTATGCCCGCCATTTTGAGAAGTGGTTAAAGGTCTTCTCAAGGGATCAGTTCCTTATTGTTAAGGAGGAGGAAATATCGAGGACTCCATTCAAGGTGATTCGCGAAGCGGAAGAATTTTTAGATGTCCCTGGATTCTTTCGAGAAGATATGTTCGTCTTTGAAAACGACAAGAAACGGTATTGTTTCAAGTCCACGAGACGGGAGATAAATATCAGTTGTCCACCGACCTACTCACCATCGGTTCCCAAACCAGAGATATCGGAGGAGGTCGTGCAGAAATTGAGAGACTTTTATCGTCCACACAACAGACGATTTGAAGAATTGACTGGCATGAATTTTAGCTGGAGTAATTTATGAACATTTATGCTAATAACTTTACTCTGTAATTTACTGACTGCTCCTGATATTGCAGTGAGAGTATATCGTTTGTTCTGAGTTTACGAAAAACACTGATCGCAAGTGAGGATAGGATCATCTTTCAATAGAAATTCAACAAACCGTTAGTAAAACAAACTTGCCTGTAGATTAAGTAGTATCAGGCATGAGCTTTTTCCGCGAATTCGCGGAATATCCGTGATTTTTTTCTACCTCCGAGATTAACACCTCTCAATTTCCATGAATTTCTAACAACAGCGTTGTACCATGTGATCCGTCGTTCGCATGTTTTCCATTACCTATGGATATCCAACTTGCAGGGGGATAAAAACTAGTACCCTAACACACTATAGCATACGCAAACTGGAGCCTATACCGCAATTTTTGCAAAGTTACGTGATTTTTTTTAACCCAGGCTCATCCCTGTAGTATCTCTGCCCGATGGCGCCCTTCTCGTCACCATGGATGTATCGGCATTGTACACCAATATATACCACGTGACGAATAAATCACGTGTTGTGATAACATCTAAGAGGCCTATAACAATGCCTCACACACAGAGATTGCCAAACTGATCAGATTTATCTTGAGACGCAATAATTTCACGTTTAGTAATCAAAACTACTCCCACATTAAAGGTAATGCTATGGGCACGAGAATGGCGCCATCTTAGCTAACATATTCATGCATTTCTTAGAACAGTTTTATTTTTAGCTGCCTTTCCCCAGAAACCCCTTTTCTATACGTATAGACATATTGATGATTTTGTTGTTATTATATGGGAGCATGGTGCGTACTCTCTACTGAATGCTCTCTTTGACCATGTTAATATATTTCACGACTCGATTAAGTTAAATATTGATCACTCAGCTAGGCAAATCTGTTTTCTTGACGTACTGGTCATGATCCAAGAAGGAGCTATTGAAACCTCTGTCTACTCCAAACCCACGGATAAGCTTAGCCTACCTATTTGTATTTTAAGAGTTTTCATCACCTGCACGCTAAGTGATCTATAGCTGGTAGCCAGCTAATTAGATATAAACGTATCTGTTCTAGGCAAAGTCTTTGTGTGGATAAAGCGACAGAGCTTCTTGATCTTTTTTCTCAAAGGGGGGTAACCATATAAACTTCTCAGTCGTTACTTCAATAAGGTCCTCTCCATGCCTAGATCCCAACTCATGACCTACCGCGTCAAATCGACCACTGACCGCATTCCTCTTGTTACCAATTCAAAAATCCTTACTCCTTCCACTCCTCCAAAATGTTCAGCAATCCTGGATCATTCTTACATCTGATCTTACAATTGGCAATCTCTTTGACCCCCTCCCGCCCCTCCGTGATAGCTTACAAGCAGCCTCGCAACCTAAAGTTGATCCACGTCCGCACCTCTCTACCCCCCCACCCCCACACAAGGTACGACCCCCTCTGGAAACAAAACGTAACAAGTCTAGCTGTTTGGTCTGTGAGCATATCGACACGTCATCCAACATCATCCACAATGCCACGGGCACAATTTTGAAATCAGGAAAGTTCAACTGCGATTCCACAAACGTAGGTTATTTACTTTATTGAACCCTGTATACCTTTGCCACTTACATTGGGTAAACCGGCACAAAGTTCAGACTTCGATTTAACAACCACAAACACAGCATACGTAATAGCAGCCCCGGCATCCCCATAGCTGAATACTTCAATCTCCCGAACCATTGCTCAGTCCACCTTAAATGCAGCATTTTATATGGTTACTTTTCAAGATCCCCAAAAAGGAAACAAGCAATGAATAAGATCGATACTACAGCTTAGAACACATGGGACTGGTCTCAATAGAAACCTGTCTTTCATGAGCACCCATGGGAGAACCCCAGCCGAGGTATATAGGGTCTAAGTGTTTCTTTCACTTCATTTTTACAACTCATTATTACAACATCTCAGTGGAGGCTGGAAGTTTTTTCACTGTTCTTGATTTTCCAACTCATTACGATTTTCATATAT
>KN886531.1:21309-36319 GCA_000934455.1 Apostichopus parvimensis
TATCTAATTAGCTGGCTACCAGCTATAGATCACTTAGCGTGCAGGTGATGAAAACTCTTAAAATACAAATAGGTAGGCTAAGCTTATCCGTGGGTTTGGAGTAGACAGAGGTTTCAATAGCTCCTTCTTGGATCATGACCAGTACGTCAAGAAAACAGATTTGCCTAGCTGAGTGATCAATATTTAACTTAATCGAGTCGTGAAATATATTAACATGGTCAAAGAGAGCATCCAGTAGAGAGTACGCACCATGCTCCCATATCATAACAAAAATATCATCAATATAACTATACGTATAGAACAAGGGGTTTCTGGGGAAGGCAGCTAAAAAAACTGTTCTAAGAAATGCATGAATATGTTAGCTAAGATGACGCCATTCTCGTGCCCATAGCATTACCTTTAATGTGGAAGTAGTTTTGATTACTAAACGTGAAATTATTGCGTCTCAAGATAAATCTGATCAGTTTGGCAATCTCTATGTGTGAGGCATTGTTGTAGGCCTCTTAGATGTTATCACAACACGTGATTTATTCGTCACGTGGTATATATTGGTGTACAATACCGATACATCCATGGTGACGAGAAGGGCGCCATCGGGCAGAGATACTACAGGGATGAACCTGGGTTTAAAAAAATCACGTAACTTTGCAAAAATTGTGGTATAGGCTCCAGTTTGCGTATGCTACAGTGTGTTAGGATACTAGTTTTTATCCCCCTGCAAGTTGGATATCCATAGGTAATGGAAAACATGCGAACGACGGAACACATGATACAACGCTGTTGTTAGAAATTCATGGAATTGAGAGGTGTTAATCTCGGAGGTAGAAAGAAATCACGGATATTCCGCGGATTCGCGGAAAAAGCTCATGCCTGATACAACTTAATCTACAGGCAAGTTTGTTCTACTAACGGTTTGTTGAATTTCTATTGAAAGATGATCCTATCCTCACTTGCGATCAGTGTTTTTCGTAAACTCAGAACAAACGATATACTCTCACTGCAATATCAGAAGCAGTCAGTATATTACAGAGTAAAGTTATTAGCATAAATGTTCATAAATTACTCCAGCTAAAATTCATGCCAGTCAATTCTTCAAATCGTCTGTTGTGTGGACGATAAAAGTCTCTCAATTTCTGCACGACCTCCTCCCATATCTCTGGTTTGGGAACCGATGGTGAGTAGGTCGGTGGACAACTGATATTTATCTCCCGTCTCGTGGACTTGAAACAATACCGTTTCTTGTCGTTTTCAAAGACGAACATATCTTCTCGAAAGAATCCAGGGACATCTAAAAATTCTTCCGCTTCGCGAATCACCTTGAATGGAGTCCTCGATATTTCCTCCTCCTTAACAATAAGGAACTGATCCCTTGAGAAGACCTTTAACCACTTCTCAAAATGGCGGGAATAATTACTCGTGTCAACAATGACATTCTTAGCATCGACGGAGCCTGTTTTGGTCAAGACAGCTTGGACGAACGCAACTCCTTCTGACTTGGAGGTACATCCCATACATTTGTTTCGCCTTTTCTTTAGAAGTTGGACTATTTTTTCGTGTCTCCAGTCCGACAGAGCGCGTTCCACAGGATCACGTACGCAGAGTATAAACTTTGTATCTGGTGAGATGTCCTTCGCGATGTTAGTAGGAGCTGTATCCGTTACAAAATATTTCGGTGTCTTTTCGAAGCTTATTTCTGTCGCATTACAAATCGGTAGGCTGGCTTTGTAATACTTGATACCACGATTGTAATGCTGGTCAAAATAGTGGAGTTCCTTCGCATCGACTGGCACTTTAATCAGAGGATGTTGCTTGATGAAATGTTCGAAAGCGTTTGTTCCGCTCTTTTTCACACCTATCCCTAACAGGTTCGGTACCTTCTGCGTATAGCCAAATGATGAGAATATATTCTTGGCTAAAGGCCATTTATCGCGAGGACTCAGATCTTGAAATTTAGGTTTCCGTTCGTCTTCTAGTCTGGATAGTTTCTCACAAAACGCACGAGCCTTATCAATTGGCAATCGATTGAACGTATATTGGAGAATTTTATCGATATCATCCAGGGGTGGTGTTTGACCAAGATATCCATCTGTGTGGTTACTCGTTTTTGTATGAGCTTTCTTAGAATTTTTTGGACTGATGCAATTTTTGCGAGTTTCCAGCAGTTTCACTCGAGACAATTCTAACGACTGTCCTTCTTTGGTTTCATGGCTGGACGAATTAGTTTCGTTTATGATTTTACTAAGTAATTTGTCTTGAAACTTAACATTTTCCTTTGAACTATTTGCAAGGACGTTAAGTTGATTTGATTCCGCTAGTGATGACGATTCTTCATCTTCATCATTTGATGAGCAACGACAAACACTGCGTAATCGTTCACTCCAAGTTCGATTTTTGGAAAATGAGACAATATAGATATAACTTATCAATAACCCTATGGCAAAACCAAGAATGAGTCGATACATAAACTGCCTGCCTCTCTTCATATTTGGAAATGTCTGTTGTTAGGATCCTATCAATTCCATACAACGTGTGTTGTCTGCCGAGTGAATGTCCTGTGAGAAGGAAGAAAAGGGGGAAAATAAATATGTAATACGGGGCATGCAATATTTAACACTGTCAATGGACTATCATATTCAGACATTTTGAGGGATTACTACCAGCGAGTTCATTACCATCGCGAATCGTGTTACACTATAGATATACTGGTGCTATACATATAGGTTTGTGTATGAAGCGACGGACACCGTAGTTTTTTTTGTATTATTTGTTCGTGCTTAACAATTTACGTTGAAAGAAAGCTAGGGTCTCGGGGCAATTATGTCATTGTGCCCTTTTTTAACGTCTTCGTTTTCCTTACGTACATTACGAATATGAAAATAAATTGATCTTAATTCAATATTATCTCTTCTCCCAAATTGACTCTCTACCCCCCACACCCCAATAATTTGGTCGCTGTCGGCAAATTTTGGTTCTGTCGGCAAACTTTGGGTCTGTCGGCAAAAGGAGAAAAGGTGAAGAGAGCGGAAGGGGAAGAAAGAAGGAAAGCTGAATAGAGAAAAGGAGAACGGGAGCTTCTTTATCGGTTATTTCAGTTAAACTCATTCACCAATCCAATCACCCGACGCCTGCAAGTTAAAAACCTCTCGGCAAATAACTGATAATGTCACGGCCGTCAGTATAGCTACTGTAGCCAGGCTCAGCCAGACGAGTGCCAGAATCGCCGGCAACTCAGTGAAAGAGAAAAGTGGTATTGCTCCAACTAAAAATATTGATGAAAAGGTATACACTCATTGCGATGGTTTGAGCCCGAGAGGCGTAGGCAAAGCCTAATTGCATTCACCAATGTTCAGCAATCAGAATCTGACTTCCTAATTTCAAGCTGCGATTTGTATAATCTACTTTCCAATATAAGGTACCGGTACATGCAATTTTTCTTCGTTATCCAATTAATTCTTCTTCTGCCGACTGCCATAAAAGTAATATCGAAATGGAAATTATACGGTGCCAAATTTGACTTTAAAATATGCACCAGACAGGCGCGTAGCCAAGGGGGGGGGGCGAAGGGGGCAGCCGCCCTCATGGTGGCGCTACGCTTAGATAGTTGGCAATGCCGTATCTACGGCTCTGATAGTTTGCCGACATTTTCGCCCCTCCCTTGGCAAATTCCTGGCTACGCGCCTGGCACCAGATTGCATCTAAGGACGTTTCAAAACCCCTTAGACCCCTCCCCCATTTCAGTCACCACTTCCAGATCCGTCGGCAAATCAAATTCTCCACACCCCCCAACAAAAAAAAAAACCTTCGCTACGCCCCTGAGTGACTAGTCCCTGGACTTTACTCTTTTACAGTGTTGTAAACATTCATGACCCGACTCACATAATGTGACTCGAGTCAATGTCTCAACTAGATCATATTGACTACACTCGTCCTGCAACTAAAGCGACTCGTTACATCACTCGTGCTTTTTTCTTCTCCTTCTCTATCTCTCTTTGATGACACACACTGATGAGAATAACTCGTTTTGACGCTTTTCGGGGTTAAAGTGCAACAACGTCAGACAACGTGGGATCGAGTCTAACGTTAAACATAAATATATACCAGTAGTAGGCTATATACGGTTGTGTGCACCGTTCGCAACTTTTGCTAGATGGGTCAATGAGGAAGGTAAGTGATGGCGGTAAATGACGACTGAGGACGTGAATGAGGAAGCATTGTTACAACGTATTGTGGGACGCATATGAGGAAGCAATTGAGGACGTATATTAGGAAGCATTGTTAAGACGTATTGTAGGACGTATATGAGGAAGCATTGTTAGGACGTATTGTAGGACGTATATTAGAAAGCATTGTTAGGACGTATATTAGAAGCATTGTTAGGACGTTTTGTAGGACGTATATTAGGGAGCATTGTCAGGACGTATATGGGGAAGCATTGTTAAGAAGAATTGTAGGACGTATATTAGAAAGCATTGTTAGGACGTATTGAAGGACGTATATGAGGAAGCATTGTTAGGACGTATTGTAGGACGTATATTAGAAAGCATTGTTAGGACGTATATTAGGAAGCATTGTTAGGACGTATTGTAGGACGTATATTAGGAAGCATTATTAGGACGTATATGAGGAAGCAGTGTTGGGACGTATTGTAGGACGTATAGTAGGAAGCATTGTTAGGACGTAAGGAATGACGTATATTAGGAAGCATTGTATTAGATTGTTTGATAGGTTTAGGGTTGCTTGTATGAGTGTTGACTAATATGTGAGTGTTTCTCCCTAATCATGTAACTTCCATGTTCGAATGTGTGAATGTTCAGCAGGACCCAAGTCTCGTTGACCACCCGACGACCTCTTTTCTAGGGCAATCCGTTATACGGTGAAGAATAGCGATTGATTCAATTGTGACGTGGCTCATCCGAGACCGTGACATTCCATTTGTGTTGTTGCGTTCCGGGCTACCTTAATTTTGAACCAATGGCGTCGCTAGACATTTCAATCTTTGGGGCACACATCACTTAATTAGGGGCACACAATGTTTATTTGTGAATGCCGTTCTGAAGGATGGGTATAAGGGGAGGGGTGTCCTCTTTGAGAAATGTTTGATTAATTAAGGGTCCTTAGATGCAATCTGGTGCTATAGTTTGCAACTTGAAGTAACTTTATGTTCAAGACTTTTCGGGCTTAGTCTGTCCGATATGCATGCTTTTAATTGAGGCAGATCTGGGGGCATCTGGGAGCACCTGGAAGAGGCACGATTTTTTGGGGAGGGCACGTGCCCCCCCCCCTTCAGGCCACCCCTTGGCGACGCCACTGTTCTCAACTAGAACTTATCCGAATGGTATTTACATGATGTATTGTGTGGATATAGGTGAACCATTGCAGTCATGTTGAACATGTATCAAAAGGCAACGAAAGTACGGGGATCCATACTTTTTTTTTATTGCGTTATCAAGATCGAATTAATTTCGATATCATAAGCCCGTCATCACATAAGTTGTCCGTACCTGTCTTGAATCTCACTATTACATGCAAAGAATATAACACATAGTTAAACGAGTGAAGAACGAGCGCTGAGTAGATTACGTAATCTATTACTGTAATCAGCCACCGTACAGACAAAACATCGGCATGAAGCCCTCAATGATAGATAGAAAAACAAGTACTTCAACGAATATGGTTCCAAACGAGGTCTCAATACCAAAGTAGATTGCTATAACTATACAAACTAAAGTGTATGAAAGACGAATACAAACATACAAAGATGACTACAATGGTCGGAGCCAGGGCTAATACCGAAACAAACGATTCATAAAGGGAGCGAAGACTGATTCACAAGTCTCGAGATCTGATTCAGCTAAGCTGGCGAGCAGACTCCACGTGACCTGTAGTCTACATATATAGATGGCGAATTATATAACGACAGCACAATGTCTTATGGATTATTTCATACGCCGCTTATATAGTAATTTGAGCAATGTTAAAGTAAAAGTTCACTAAAGGATTCACAAAAGAGAAACAATGAAAATAAAGAATGCAATAACCAAAAGTTAAAGAATTTCAAGTAATATCTAGTTCATATATAATTCAAGATCATATTTAACAATGGTTTTTAGCCATGGCTATTATTTTCCTAAACTAAATTAATTTTAAAATACTTTCCAAATCATATAACAAAATCCTGACAACTTGGGTGTAACAAAACAAAAGTAAATATGCAGTGTCTGGTGAACATAATAGACAAAATGGAGGATGAAAAGCGAGAAATGAAGATGTATAGCGGACCCTTTATAGCAGTATAGAATGAGCTAGTGAGACATAAGTATGTAAATGAGGTTATTATTTCGGATGATTATCTTAGCATTTAAAGAGTTGAATTGGTTGTAATGGAAAGCGAAAAACCGGAAGAAAACAAACATTAGATATAATTTAAAAAGTTGAACTTTACCACGATACAACGCTTTCATAACTGTAAACTTTAATATGCACTGCATATACCAAACTTACATCGGGAACGCCTTACCTTCTGGAAAAATTACTTATGCAATTTCTCGCGCCAACGCTTCTCAACTGACAAAAGAACTACCACCAACTGTACCGTAGCCTACCAAGGGCAGCCGGTCTAGCCAGCTCCGTCTGGACAGATCCGGTGCCTTGGCCTGGTCATTCTTTCCCTGTGACTTGCACTGTTAAGAGCAAGTCAACATTAGAAGTTTTTGCGTGATTTTATCAGCTCACTTTGAAGCCCTGGTTTTCCCGATTTGGTGAATTCGCTCCTTTTGTTAGTCCGTTTGGGACCCCTCTTTCCATCCCGTGTACGTCGGGGGAAAGGGTTTTCTCTTCCTCTCGTGTTCGGCCGAAGCGTAGCGTGCTTCGGCGAGTTTCCTCCATATTGTTTGGTGTAGGAGTTCGTCGGTCTTTCCTCAGGTGCGAGGTGTTCTGCTGTTCGCCCCTGCCCAGAAATAGGTGAGCTCTTCTTGTCCCCGTGGTTTTTGCTCCGTTGTACGTGCTGTATGTAGTTCGAGTTTCATAAGTACTTGGTTTTGCATAGGCCTTAGGCTGTTTAGCACTGTAGTACTGTGTCCCGGCGCTGGGCTGTTGGTCACGTGACCCTAGTTTGCGCGCTCTAGAGCTCTGCCCAAGTGGTTTTGGTCTTGTAGTCCTTATTTGATACGGAAGCCTTCGGATGTCCTTCTTCATTATGTTTTTTGTATGGAGAAGGTATCGATGCTTTTTGTTTCATTTAGCCTTCGGGCCCGCAGGCACAGTTATAGTTGGTGACATTAACGTTTTCGCCCATCGCTTCCTCGTCCTTGAACCCTCCGGGTTCCGTTTTGGTTTAAAAGTTACTTTTGAACCTCTAGCTGGACCCCAGTGGAGTCTCTTAGCCTCTGCCCTCAGTCTGAGAGAAAGGGGGGCTTGAATTTTGTCCGTCATAAGTTTTCACGGTGGTTTTTGGCCCATAACTCCCGAACAGAAGCTCCTAGAAGTGTGATTGTTGACTTACTTTACTTTGTTCTGGGCTGCTACATCCACTCTGGTACCTTAGGGAGTTCTCCGGGGCACGACCAGGTGGTCTGGTCCCCCTGCTCCTCCGCCTAAGCGGAGGCTTTTCCTCCCGTTATTAAAGTAGTTTGTCTCTACCGTTGCCTAATAACGCTTATGCTTTTGTTCTTTCAGATCAAAGCACGTGGTGTCCAAACGCAAGGTGATCTTAAGGTGATCTTGCCCGCTGGAATGTCTGAATCCGATCGTTTTTCACCTCTTCCTCATCGCCTCTACCGGTAACATCCTTGCTGATGCTAGCGACGGGAGCGTCTAATAGAGAGACTCCGACAACGCCGGCCGACCTGTCGCGGAGTTCCCCCGTGTCGATGGTAGCACGGGCATGCTCGATTAACGGAGTCCCATTGTGTCGGCCCAGGCTCTTCCTTCTTCACAGAGGGCTCGGGGCCCCCACTATACCGGACCGGCTTGGGAGGGAGGCCTGGGATCCACTATCAAATTCTCAAATTCAACCTCAACCGCTTGATACCAGAGGCCCGGATCCTTTCCCGAATCTTGCCGAAAGCAGCGGTCGGTCCCCAGCTAGGAGACAGAGGAAAACAAGAAACCGGAGACGCACGTCCTCCTCTTCGGAGTCCTCGTCTAGCGAACGGGAGTTCCGTCGGAGACGTAAACACAACTCCCATCATTACTCTTCGGTACGATCGGAGGACCCATCGGTGGTGTCTCTCCTAACGGCCTTAAAGGAGTCGATCGATGCCCTTTGTCAGGGCCCTCAGGTGGACTCTGCTTGTTTGCAGGTAGTGTATAGTTCGCCGCTTTATTCGAACTAGCCCCATTGGGCCATACTACAGCTCCAGCTGCACCTTCTCCGATCCGTGAACCGGAAATTGGGGTCCATCCCTCGGACTAGTTTTCAGACACGGGTAGCGTTCGTTGTAACAGAATAACGAAGCTCCTCCCGCCTTCTCCCGGGGTCCCCCGTGATGGGACAGTTTGAAGTGTTTTTTATTTGTCCCTCGGACGATGGCCGCCTTATCTCTCCTGGCCCAGACGTCGAGCCGTCTGGGGACGTCCTCTCGTAAGAGGGTTAGGGACGTTTGGTCCGTAAACTAAATGTAATGTACATTTTTGTGTGTGACAGATCTTCCCGGCGTAGTTCAGCCCGCCATGTACTGTTGGCTCAGAATTCGGGCTCCAGGGGACGGCCACGATGTTAACCCCCCCCCCCCCCCCCGCCCTCCCTTATTCGCTACACGTAGACGAGTAACCATTGGCGTTTTGAACGGTTTTCTCTGCGTCGGTGAAACGCCCTCCCGCTATTGGGATTGTCGCACATCGTCTCCGGCGCTCTGATGGGCGCCCCTTTTCCGTATCGGACCTCTTCGGAGGCTCGTTCCAGTCGGACGTTAAGCAGGACATATTGAGGAGAGATATATCTTCTGTAAAACCACCCAACCTCCTCCTCCCTTGCCACCTCGCAGGAGAGCCGCAGAACCATCTACGAGCAAACGAGGCTCACGCTCGGCCTTTCAAAGCCGCCGTAGGAGCGCAATGCGAAGAACCCGACCCCTTCTTTTACCGGCGGAGGCCAAGGGGAGGGGTCATCCCTTTCGTTAATGACTACTCGCCGAGCCCGGACCTCCTTCTGCCGGCCCTCTAGATGAGGGAGTCTCCGGGCGTTTGCCGGCGAGTGGAACAGGGTCACAATGGACCAATGGATCCAGGAGGGATACCGACTGGAATTCACTTCCCGGCCACCACCTCCGGCTCCTTTCCGTGTCACACCTGAAAGGACATTACTTCTTATTTTCTCTTTATTTTGTTTTGAATATACCATTTATGTTCCAGTCATCACAACCTTGTGGGCCCATACGAGTTCTACGTGGAGAAACGTGGGGCTAACTTGGGTGTGAGCTAACCATGGAGTACCATATTTTGGGCCGTGTGGGGTTTGACATGAGTTATGAAGTGGGAAAATCACTGTGTGTAAACCAAGGGGAGATCACACTAATTCCCATGTAGGTATAATGTGGGCTTCAAACGGCCAATTGATTGGATCATACCGTGTGATATTCATCTTGGCCTCGTGTTGGCCCTATGGTAATCCGAGTTGGAGGAGCACCGACAATTTATGGAAGGCATCAATAATTAAATGAGGGGCACAATACTTATGTGCTATGACTTGTAAAGCTTTTGTTCGCATGATGGTGGGAAAAATTATGGGAGTGAGGTGAGAGAACACTAGTATGAAAGTGGAGGGGCATGTCCCCTGGGTCAAGCATGGCTACCGGACTGCTGAGGAGGGGTTCATGTTCAAATGGAGTCATATATCCACCTTAGACAAATGCTCAGTGAATGGTAAAGATTGATATTCACTGCAAGTCGACTTGATCATGTTATCATGTATCGTAATTTAATATTAATTATTAAAAGGTTCTTCACAGTTAAGCAACAACCAATATGCCATTATTGCTGTGTATAAGTTTATGATGCAGGTGCTTGGAAAAATAGGTCAACACGCAAAACGATTTGGGATAAAACTTCTGAAATGTTATATTATCTGTATTTTTTATTGGGGGGGGGGGGGATTGGCTGGTGTTTCAGAGCAGAAGGCCTCCCCACTCCCTCATCCCACATAGCTATGCCAATGAACGAAATTATATCTGTGCTCGCCTAGCAGCTGGAGTGTGACAATTATTATACGAAGACAAGTATTCTAAGAGGCTGAGCAAACCGTGAATCTATTCCAAGTGTCAAACTGAAGTTGGAATGCAATGAAACAATTAAAAAACAATAAGTGGGTTTTCCCCATGGTTTTCCATGTAAGCTGACCTTCCAAGAGAAAATATTCTAATTGTTACCTCAAGTTGTTGACTGTTAGTTCTTACCTGACATGAAGTTGTTATTTAAAAGCCTTAACTATCTTTCGCATACCTAGTGATTAGCATCATCAAATAATGGCCTTTCAAAGTGATTGTGTCATCGCAGATGATTTCGCTGTGTATCGTTGCCATATTTGAGAAGAAATAGGCAATATGTCATAGATAATACAAGTGAACAGACATTCACAAGCTCCTATCGTGTTACAGTGCATAAGGTGGAACGTTTGTCTTGCGACAATGTGTCAAAAAAGTGAGCAATTCCAATTTCTTGTCATATTTCATGCAAGGTCAATTTGGTGAAAAGACTGGATAATCAAGGGTTGCATCTGTTCTTGGAGTTATCAAATGAAAGACACACATAAATGAATGCATAATGCCTATATGTCTCTTACTTCCGTTCCTTGTAAAAAATAAAACATTATGGCATAATCTTATATAATACTGACTTTAGTATACGTGTGGGCAAAACTTTGTGACCTTAATAGGAACTTTCGCCACACTCTGACCTGCTCGTCGAGGTTAACATAACAAGTATATATTTCGCGACGTTTTGCGAAGGTTCCCGACGCAAGTTTACACTTCAACGTTTTGCGACACTTTTATTTCAAAGAAATCCCAGATACTTACCACGGAATGTGTGGTTTATCACACCTCATACTAGCAAGATATTATATTGATCAGTTCACAGTTTAACAATGACAAAAGTGTCGGGGAATCCCGACGTTTTTGGTTTAACTCTAATTTTACTCAGAACAGGATTAAAACAACATTTCTCTTACATGTTCTAAACACCGTCGAAAAGCATCGGATAATCCGACGGTACAAAGGACTTACATTCAATGCAAACAACATTTGCAATAGTTCTGGTCATACAGTAGTAGTGTTGTGTCGATATCGCTAATTTCGGTTTTCGCATATACACAATACTCCAATCCCGATACAGACAGGCAATGCTAACAACTAAGCATAGCTATAATTAGCAAGTGTTTTGTGTTATAAAAGATACGAAGTTTTTGGAATGATTCAGTAAGGGCTTTCCACGTGTTATAATTTTGTTCTCAGACGAGCCCTCAGAAGCACTGTGGAAGTTAGTCTGATAAGCTGCAACTGTAGACTAGTTGTAAACATAGTTTTATCAAATGCTGTCCAGCGTCAAATAAGTTGCTTCCTACATTGTGATATTTCTTATAGTACAATGAATTTCATTGTGAGACTCTCATTATATATTAAGTGCTTCTGACAAGTAGAATTCTTACATTCTTACCCCATATATAGAACAATTGGTGAGTACTTTATTTAAAATATGAAATTAAAACAGCAATTCGGTTATCTGGTTATACCGTTCATGAATTTTATATCATGCTTAAATATACCGATTTGGTCTGAGTGGAATATCAATTCATAAATATGTTGCAATCCGTCACCTGTAACCGAACGTTTTATAGATGCATCTGACAACATCAACGATAGTGGCATTAGCTATGTTAATATTCGATTTTTATTAAATTTTAAATAAAGCAGTAAATGACATGATGGTAAAAAAATAATATACAAACTTAGCACCATCAAAAACGATTACTGCACGGGATACTGAATGGTTTATGTAAAATATCACTCAACTTCAACTAGCGCAAGGTATTGAGGTTTAACCTAGTAATGTAAAATTGTCATATTGTGTACCACCATCTGCCATCAGATTATTTATTTCAATTACAATAATTTCAAACACGTAGAATTGAATAAATTCAAAATTGTACCTTTCCGATGCAAACTTGATTCCACATCGACCAATATGGAGACAGTTTCAAGTCGACAAATATATTCACCGTGTTTAAGCTTCCAACACTTCTTGTGCTTTAAAGGAATCAACTGGGACGTTTGGATTGACAATGTCGTGTTTTTTTAACTACACTAAACCTTCCCAACATCAACAACTTATTTACTACGTTTGTACACAGGGGCTATTAACCAATCGCAATTGCACTTTAATTGTGTGCAAACACCTGTTTTTAAACCTGAATGTTAATGTTGATGTGTTCATTGGTATTTACAGCGACTTCTCTTTAGTTTCAGAGTGCAATGTTTTGAGGGAGCTTTATAATGAATTGATATTAGTCTTGTCTAGTTGACAAATTGTATTTCTTTGAACATTTTTCATCGTTTGTTTACCTCATTCTAAGTTACGTGAGGACTATTATGATAATCTTGATATGCACAGAACTGGCCTATTGAATAATGGAGATTACCCAAAATACAGAAACTTACCTTCACTTATGTAAGCTTTCAGAATATCCTTTGATGAGAGTTATTTGACACTGGGTAAATGTGATTTTTCTCTTCAATGTCGTTGATCCACGGACGTGAGAAGATCCCGGTATTGTAAGATATAACGAGTAAGTTTTTGTGAAATACCAAAGTTTATAACAATCTAACTGACGTTGACGAATTCAAACGGAACATAAAAGTCATATATTCCGTTTTCAATAGTGTCTTTAATATTGAATATTCACTACCACAATATCTCAACTACTCGCATCGGCTCATGAAGACATTTCTGCTGAATTTCCATGGTCAGTTTTTTATTATTTACATCTAACAGTGTCTCAAATACTGTTATACTTACATATTCCAAAGAAAATAAAATCGTTTGTCAACGTGTACACAATTAGATATTTAGGCAAAGGAAGGCGAAAGCGAACACAAATGATTGTTTACAAGTAGGCTCACAGAGTTTCCAAAAATGTTCCAAACTTATAAAAACTATTGACAAATAGCTTGAATAGCAGCCGATGGCAAAAATATTGGTTTTAAGAAATTTAACATTGAATTTGTATTTGAAAACACATAATGCTTAACTCCAACGTCCACCTCTACCCGTCATAGTCATTTGAACTTCCTCTGTTAGTTCATACTATTAGTTTTTACTTTAAAGAACCGCACAAATTGATACAACCCAGCTAACCACGACCGAATCCTTTATAGTGCGTGCAGTCTGTCTTAGTCAATGATATATGACGGTAGCGAGCAACAATGTTATTCAGGTGTTATTTCTAAATCGGTTAGTTAAACAAGGCAGCACTGGTATTCATCGCCAAAGTTAACAGAAAAAATCATATAGAAAGTCTGTTATAATTATTCATTTAGTTGTGGAGATCTGGTAGATTGTACTTCGGCTGAAACGGTTCCAAACTTGAACGTTATACACAGCAAACTATTACACGTATCAATTGCAAATCGAAAGTAAACATATAGGCCCAGTACACACGTTGTGTGCTTCCATTATATATCTACACCGATACAATTACATCAAAGAAAACGACATTCACTATTTCGAGGAGTGACATATCACATATTAAGCTAGGTTACTTATTGGAGGCAAAGTTTCAAAGTTAGTTATTTGTACCTGTTGGAATATTTTTATTTCATATTCAATAGAGGTACACTCTGAAGTTTGGAGATATATAACGAAACAAAAAAAAACCCTCACTTATCGTCGTAATTTACTATGCCCACTATGAAGTAGTAACATTTATACGGTAGCTATCATTTCGTTTGTATTCAATGAGGACTGAAATCACAACCCCCCCCCCCCCCGAATTGCACAGTGAAAGCCCTAGCCATAACTGTAACGTACGTTTAATTCAGTGACGCGGTGAGCTACACCCTATTTATCTAGGTTCTCATGTATTTCAACTGTGCAGGAAGTGTTCATAGGTTCTTATACAAGGTAAAAGTTAAACAAGTGTCACGTGAACTAGACAGATAATTGTGGAGAGAGAGAGACTGGAATTGATAGTATACACTCTTGGCAGGACCAGAGAAATTGTCTTTACAGAAAGGTTCACGATTCAAGGAGAAATAAGGAGACATTTTTCAGTCTAATATGAATAATGAATAATTACATCGCTTGGGGAAACAGTGAAGACCGTAACAGCAACGTCCACAATTTCTTGAACGTATTTCTACATTTTACTTAGTTTATGGTTTGTTCACTGGTCAGTTCAATCACATACGGGTAATTTACAGTAAACTCTACTAGAGATATTCTTCACTGTGCATTATAGAATTGTTTTTTGTATATTGTTTAAGGAGGTTAACATCATTATGTCATGTCAATATCATTCCCACTGTTAGTGGAAGGTTGTGCTGAAAAAAATACTCTCATTTGTGTCAAACTTGTTGAATGTAGCATTGTCCACATATAGCAGTGACCCTATATATACATCCCATGTCAATTTCAACGCCACCCTCTTCCCTGACAGGACCACCCATCACTAGTCGGGCAAGCCATTCCGCACGTTGCTGCCACATGGCCCACATATATACACAACAAGGCTCACAGTAACCTTCATTTAAGAATCAGATTAATACATTTCATACAGACCTCTTGTAGTAATATAATGGATGAATTGCATCTGGTATATATATTTATACTGTCTGTAATATGACAACTGCCATGTCTATTGTGTGGCAATAAGATGCCGTGGTTCTGTGTCACTAAATTATTATCAACTCAAACTCATGTCATTTATGTAATGTAATGTGTAATGTAAATAAAATCTTATATAGCGCACTACGCGCGATGCATCTGTGCGCTTTACAAAATATCTAGAAAATACAATGAC
>KN886533.1:0-13332 GCA_000934455.1 Apostichopus parvimensis
ACATTATCATTGATGTCAGAGTATATACCTGTTTGTATTTCTTGGTATTTGATTGTGTTAATAGTTTAAGATATACGTTATTATTGATGTCAGAGTATATAGCTGTTTGTATTTCTTGGTATTTGATTGTGTTAATAGTTTAAGATATACATTATCATTGATGTCAGAGTATATACCTGTTTGTATTTCTTGGTATTTGATTGTGTTAATAGTTTAAGATATACATTAGCATTGATGTCAGTAGTATTAACCTGTTTGTTTGCTTGTTTTTCAGTAAATATTCGGGCAGTGGTGACGATCTATGCTGGAAGCATCTGCAGATAACGCACAACGATGCTTATAGAGGTTATCTGGTCAGTAGAGCTCTCTTGAATGTGTTTGTTAAATCTTAAAGTATTTGTAGAGAGAAAGAACAATACAGGGTATCTGCAGAGGGGTTCAAAGTATGAGGGACAAATGGTTCCCTATTCTCAATACTCTAAAAGAAGGGAGAGACCTTCTCCCCCTCCCAATCTACCATTTTCAAGGAAAGAATATTTGTAGACTTGTTTTTTTTTTGTACTTCCAACTATTAACATGTAATGGAAATGAGAACATAATTGCCAATATCCTGATCATGATTATTATTATTATTATTACCTTCATGGGTCCCTATGTTAGCTCCCTTTTGTACCCATGTCTCTTGTGGTTTAACATCCAAAGCTCCTCATACAGTTTCTAGTTCACCTGTGGCACTTTGTTAAAGATCTTTGTTGGTTTGAGGTCAAAGGTTATCTTGAGGTTAGCTTGCATCATTCTATAACCAATTTTGAATTGTGAAATTTTGATTTCTCAAGAGAAACACTAACTATTCACCACCCTCACTGAAGCAGTCATGTTGTTACTGGACGATAACTCTTTCAACGATAACTCTTTCAACGATAACTCTTTCAACGTTTCTTCTCTTCTCAGACGGTATTTGTGATCTTGGTTGGTCCCTTTGTCTTCCTCAACATGCAAAAGACAAAATACCTGCAGGTTGCAACATCTATCTTACGTTGGATGTGTGAGTAATTTGCTTCAGTTGTTATTAGTTACAAAGTTCTTTTGCTGTCAGGAATCACCCACTTAAATGTCATTTCCTGAGGTGTTTTTAAAGTTGTTATATTAGTCATAAGCCAGATAGGTGTATGCCTCCTCCTCGCACTGTAATAAGAGGACCATCCACCCTTTAAATCAAGACCAGTAGTATACCCTTATAGCCCTGCTCTGTAATGAGAGGACCATCCTCCCTATAAGTCAAGACTAGTAGTATACCCTTACAGCCTGGCTCTGTAATGTGAGGACCATCCACCCTTTAAATCAAGACCTGTAGCATACCCTAACAGCCTGGCTCTATTATGAGAGGACTGTCCACCCTGTAAATCAAGACCAGTAGCATACCCTTACAGCCCCCTCCTCTGTAATGAGAGGACCGTCCACCCTTTAAATCAAGACCAGTAGTGTACCCTTACAGCCTGGCTCTGTAACAAGAGGACCATACACCCTTTATATCAAGACCAGTAGTTTACCCTTACAGCCTGAGAGGACCGTCCACTCTCTAAGTCAAGACCAGTAGTATTCCCTTACAACCCCCTCTCTGTAATGAGAGGACCATCCACCCTGTAAATCATGACCAGTAGCATACCCTTACAGCCCCACTCTGTAATAAGAGGACCGTCCACCCTTTAAATCAAGACCAGTAGCATACCCTTACAGCCTGGCTCTGTAATGAAAGGACCATCCACCGTGTAGACTAGTAGGTGGAAGTACCATTCACATGCTACAAACTATTGCATTTCTTTAAATTACAACTAATAAGTTCACCCTTCAAGTGTCTAACATACTCTATACTTCTACTCTCTTTTCTCATGTTGCCATCTTGTTTATCTTTCTCTCCTCACAGCATTTACACTGATGATCCTCCTAGCGTGCGTAGTCATATTCGAGGGCAAGGGTAGCGGTAAACCAGAGATGGTCGGCCAGTTCAAATACATTCCCAGCTTCTTTGGAGTCTGCGTCTATTCCTTCATGTGCCACCATTCCTTGCCATCTCTGATCACGCCGGTGCAGCCCAAGAGCCACCTGACCACCCTGGTCTTGAGCGACTACTTAATCATCCTCTCCTTCTACATGGCCCTCTGCCTGACTGCCATATTCTGTTTCTCGGAGGACGCTCTCCTGAGCGTGTACACCCTCAACTTCTTCACGAGCACGAACCCAGTATTGAATCACGTCGTCATCAAGTACTTCTTAGCTCTCTTCCCGGTCTTCACCCTGAGCACCAGCTTTCCGATCATCGGGATCACGCTACGGAACAATCTCAGAACTCTACTCTCCCGGGAGAACCGGCCGTGTCCGACCGCCCTGGACCGCTTCGGCTTCCCGTGCTTGACACTCATTCCACCCGTTACACTGGCGTACATCACTCAGGACGTCAAAGAACTTGTGGGATACACAGGGTCCTACGCAGGCGTGTGCATCCAGTATGTCATACCGGCCTGCCTTGTGTACTATTGCCGCAAGGAGACCAAGAACTACTTTGGCACCCGCTGCACCAACAGGCACGCCTCGCCTTTCAGGAATGTATTCTGGGTCATTCTAGTACAACTCTGGGCGTTCACGTGCCTCGTCTTCGTTTCGTCCGATCACATTTTAGAAGCCCTCGGTAAGGGTTGAAATCGTTACTGGTGCAATTTTAAAGGTACTCTAACAAATTGGGTTTTTTTCAAGTGCAATCAGTGTTCCTCAATGCAGAGAAGTTTCCCACTGGGATGAAAACAAAACTGCCGAAGGAAATTGTGACTTGCATACTGTGGCTTACTACCTTCAGAATTCTTGGATATATTTTTTGTTGAAATTTCAAGCAACAGTAAAATAGTTATTACACTTTAAAGGGACACACAGACCCAACCATCATCTGTAGTTTATATGATAGATATCTTTTTGAAGAACAACTCCTCCCCCCTCCTCCCCTTCCCCAGACAGCTAAGCAAAGATCTTGCTTCCTGTGGGAGATATCCTATTTTTAATGTCATATTTGGGAGCTATCATATTGTAAATCTGTGATATCACAGTACCACTGGGATCTGACATCCCTTAACTTCCTCTTTGTGGTTCATTTCACATTTTCAAGGGTAGAATGTTAACCCAATGCTGTCATTAGCTCATGTTAAGAGGTTCAACATTGTAGATTCAGCATGTTTTCTTGCAGAACCACTACATTGTAAGTCTGTGGGTTGGTGTCTCCTGGTTTGGTAGGTTGAGGGGAGTGGGGGGTGGGGTGATGTTCATGGGAGTTATCCTGTCACATACAGTAGACCAATAATAATGTTTGGGTTTGTCTCTTTAAGACAGATTTTACAAAAAAATGAAAAGAGAGGTAACTATCACTGAACAGCAGTAATGTGACGCATGGTGTGGATATTAATGACTTAGACAACTCTGAGAGGTCAGTATTGAAAGAATTGTAGCAACGATCGTATACCTTTGGTATGATACAGCACTCTGACAATTAACTATGTTATTGGATGTAACTAGAACAGAGACAGTCAAAATCCTTACAGATAGATTATAATAACAGTAGTGGCTAGCATTGATATTTAAAAAGAATAAAAATTGTTTAATTAAATATCTCTGTGTTATTAGAAATTCATAAAAAATTGGCTCTGGAAAGAGTAAAAACAAGGGTTTGGCCAGCACCAGATTCAAAGCAGCGACCATAACTTAAAAAGTTGAATTCTATGCCTTCAATACAAACTGGACAATCAAACACAGGAGCTGTGTAGTCCACTGAACATGGGCTGATGCTTATTAAGCAGTTCTTTGCTAGGGGGGGGGGGGGGGGGAGCTACTTGCTTATTAAAAAATAATCAAGGTCTTGGTTGTACAATAAGCCAGTTCACCAGCCATGAGTTAACAGTACCAAGAGATGTATGGTTCTGCTAAATGAAGCTTCCACAAAACTATAAAAACAGAATATGATTATTATTTTCTCATCAGGTAGCTTGCTCAGTTAAATAATTGTATCAAATCATATTTTAGAATTGAAATTAATATTAACATAAAAATTAAGAATCTATTAAAATTGTAAGATTGTATTTAACAAATTCATGCTTTTCATTTCCTTCGCTTAAGTATACCGTGTGCGTAAATTTGATTTCAACCGCCTGGTTTTACCTCATAGGCCATAACAGTTTTAACATGCAAAGTATTTCAATGAGCAAAAGCAAAGAGAAACTGCCTATGGACTGCTTAAAAGCCTATGAAAGTAGGTATGTATAAACATCGAGGGACTTAATGTTTGCATCTAAGCAGGATCTTCCTTTAAGATAAACTGTTTATCTTTTGAAGAGGATCCTGCTAGCTGGATGTAAATATCAGGTATTTGCAATCCATCAGTTTTGTGATTCACTTACTGTACCATATTACTAGGAAGGATCAGAATGTAAGGCTGAAGTTGACAAGTGGAACTTAAAGGCATGTTTTTTTGAAGCTGTGTTGTTACAGTAATTTACATAACGCCTAATGAGATGATTTTGCATAAGCAAAGGTCAAATTAGTGTTAAACCCGCTAGCTACAGAATAAATTGTTTTGTTTTATCAATTTCTTTTTTAAGATATTTTAAATGCTAAGAAAGAAATATTAATATTCCTCATGGTTTAGATAGCAAGGAGACTTGTTTGTTTTTTTATCGGATCTATATTCAAGCTGATGGGTTCTCTTTATTCTCTCTCTCTACCACATCATTTGATAATAGTGAGAACCATTTGTAACAGATAACAACCATGACAAGATAGGAAAAAAATTCCTCTCAGCCATAAATATTTAAACTACTAATACAATTCCAGTATTCTCTCTTCTAGTTACTAAACTAATTAATCTATACCTTTCTTTTCTTGTGTAACATTTGTCTGTAACATTTCTCAGGTCTCTTGATAGTAACTCTTAAAACGTAGTCGGGCCCCTCGCTGTGTGTACAAAAACTTCACAACTGTTGGTGGTCCTGGCTACATTGCATATACATTGCATAAACCATGCATGAGGCAGGACAGGCCCTGACTCATGCATGGTTTATACAATGTTAAAAAGATCCTTTTAATGTCTCATATCTCTCACATAGTCACATTTTGTATACATTGAATTTAAGTCCCAATATCAAGTGATTTTTCGAACAAAATGAAACAAAGATTACACTATTTGTTGATACTTGGGAGAGGATGTATTCTTCTTGCTGGCATAGTGCATTTGTTGGCTCCAATATGTAGTTCCATGAACAGGCCTTTTTTTCCAACCTAAAAGACGGTATTCGTGGACGATTTTATTCATTTTCAGTCATAGTTGCTGTATGATAATAACAGAAAAAAATAGCTCAGGTGGTATGATCTAAATTTATGATTTAGCCTTTCTTGAAAAGATTTTTCTTTGTTTTTTTTTATTCTGGTTTTAATTTCTGGTTGGTTTATGAACAAACTGTTTAGCAATGGGATATGCCTGTGATCAAGTACAATTGTAGCTAATATGTTTGGAAAATATACAAAGTTATTGTAAGAGATCAAAAGGTTGCATTAATTTTTGATATGATCTTTTTGGTAGTGCAAAGTAATTTTTTTTTAAATAGCTGATGAGTTCAAATACCAGACTGTTTTAATCAAGTGCTTGTAGAAATGGTTGCCTTTTGGAAACCGTATGAAGGAGCACCGTTGTTAGTTTAACATTATGTGTAGATTAAATGCTCTCTGAAGAGAGTTCTTGGTAAAACCTCTTACTTTAGCTGTGCTAGTTTGTCAAAGAAATGCAATTGACGTCACTTTAAACCACCAAAAAAAGAGATAATTTCTCTGATTGTACGTGTGCTCTCGAACTATTAAAGGGAAACAAAATAAAAAAAACCACGGTGGTGAAAGGAAAGGGCTCTGAAAAGTCGTTCAAGTATTTCAGAAGATGTTCACATCAATTTTCAGTCACATTAAGCATTGCCAAAAAATGTCAAAGTCTGAAATAATTTGTTTTCCATGTATGACAAGTGTGCTAGGCAGGTAATATAAACTTGATCTTCATTATTTTTCTTCTGGTTATGTAAATACTTTATGAATAATAAAGTTGTTTCCAAAAAAGAGTTGGGGGGTTGGGGTTTGGCTGGGGGGTGGGGACATTGTGTGGTAGATCTAGGAAGGACAAGACCTCACAGAATACTTTAAGTACTTTTTATGCAATGTTGTTGCAGCATCGTGCAAACTACCAATTGCTTATGTTCATATTGTAATGTCTGGGTTTATCTTGCAAACTTTTAATATAAGTTAGAACTATTAAAAGCATACTTGTATGAACCTGTTCCTTTTTATTGTTGGTTTTTACTTTTAACATCAACAACATGTTTGTTGAGTTTGAAAATATATAATTGGGATCATGCTTAGTAACGGTTCTTAATGAGTGATACTCTATAAAGTACATCATTAATAGCATCCAATTTTTGTAATATTATTATTATTATTAATTCAGACCACAATCACATGATCGAAGGTTTGCAGAAATGGTTACTAGACAAATATTGTTTTTATTGCAGTTTCTTTACTGTGAAAAAAAGTTCTACGAATTTGTGAAATTTTGTGCACAAATTTGACATTAGGAGGTTTGTAATCTTTGATGCTTTTTCTTCCGGTCATAACAGAAATATTAACGGTGACTTATTTCCCTTTTTGTGCGAAGAGGTCACTTTGCAGGCTTTGCTGGTGCTCTCCACTGGAGATATTTTTGCAACCTCTTCATGTTTCGCATCTTCAAAATATTGAACGATGAGAAACTCCAGTCGAGCATCTTACCTAAGGACAAATGAAGTATGTCTGTGTTTTCTTTCTCTGCTAAAATGTGAGAGATTTAGCCAGTTTCCCTTTCAAATATGAAGTTTTGATTTATATGAACATTCTGAACAAAAATAACGATTCACAGTAATTTATGTCATACGTTTTTAGCAGTTGAAATCATCCTAGCTCTTTAAAAGAAATTGACTTTTTTTTTAAGTCTAATGGTTTAAATATAAGAAAGTTTCTGAGGTTGTTATATGCTATTTTTGGTCCGAAATACTTGGTTTTGCAGATTGGGGAAAATTTTGAAAAGAGCAGCTCAGTATTTCTCCAAATTTAATAACCTTGGCGATGAAAAATGCTGGTAAATGATATTTGAAACATCTTCTTATAAATTGGTGTAATTCTCATAAAATGTTAGTAAAAATGATGATTCTATATTTAAAAGGTCTAATTTCAACTATTAGTAGGTCTGTCTTCCTTATCATTGATTTCACTCGGTGTTTTGTCAAGATTTTGAACGGAAAGAAAGATAGAATATGTTTGGATTTTTAAACTTTACGATGAAATGTTAGCTGTTTGGCGGATACATATACTGGCCTTGGTTGCCTGTTAGTAGAACAGCACTGTGACAATGTTTAATGTGGTTTGTTAGAATGGCTTTGACGTCCCTGTATCACTAAAATGCCTTTGGTGAGGCAAGATATTTAAATCATTGGGAAAATTGTGAGAAATACCTATTGAAACAACAATTGGGATTTTAGTAAATGCCGGCATCTTTATATTAATAATCATCAAAGATGCTAAAAGGGCATTGCTAGAGATACTGAAATTATGGCAAAATCTCCACAATTAATTTCCAAATATTTTCTGTAAAGCCCCAATAAGCAATTCCCACACAGAGTGTTAACACTCTGAAATGGTAATATTTTGAATACTGTTTGGATACCTTCTGTACAGAATCCACAATTGTGGATTCTCTACAGAAGTGTATCGAAACAGTTTTAAAATATTACCATTTCTTGTTGCATGTGTCACGTAGAGCAAAACACCATTAAATTTAATGACAGGTTTGGAGACATGTCAGTTTTGAACATATCAAGCATTATATACCTTCAGTAGTAATTCTCATAATTCATATAAATCTGTCTGTATTCTGTGGGTGTTTTTGTCCCTTCTGTTACTGTTACTTGTCATTTTAGCCTCTGAAGAAAGATCCTGCTAGGATCGAAACGTCAGGCCAAACTTACTTTTACACATTATATAAATCTACTACTATCTTTATATATCCTTTTCTATTCCTGTCCTTTGCATTCATAAATCAGATTAGTTTGTGAAATTCTATTGTAAGAGGGGCAGATCTGCTGATCAAATTTGTTCAAATACCTCCAAATTAATATTGATCAAAACAAGGGACGCAAAGGCAAATGTTTGCATGCTTTGCAAATGGGCATTCCTTACTTTTCTATTGTGCTGATGATGATGACGATGGTTTCTGATGGGTGGCTATTTTGGTAATAGTTTGATCTGTCAATAGTTAAGGTTACTACAGGCGTTGGAATACCTTCTAAAGTGCCTTGCAGTTCACTGTGTTATTCGTCACATCATACCTGTGGTATTCTCTCATCTGTGGGCCAGGTACTTTATACGTGAGAAGAAGCTGCCTTGCTTTGCATGTAAAAATATGTAGCAAGAATATAAAAGTATTTTTCTAGACCTTCCTGTCTGTCTTTATTCGAGTCATAGCAGTTCTTTTTTTATCCGTAAAGAGAAGTTAAAAAGAAAGACAATACTAACGGGGTGATTGAGTGTGGGCGGTACATCAGCGATTCAATGCAACAACAGATAAGCAAGAGCTTTTCTTTTACTGTCATGAGGGTTCTTTTGGGGCGGGGGGAGAGAGGTTTGTATAAATGGATTTTATGCAAAAGTTGTCATAATTTGTTCCCTTTCCATTGTAGTTAACAACAAGACTCTCTTTAGATGCTGCATACTAATGAAGATGACGAAAGATACTAAAGTATGTTGAAGCAAAGTTGAACTGCAGTTTAGGGCAAAGGAAGGCTCTTAAGAAACAAAGCAAAATGTTCAGCATCCTCTCGTTTCATTCATCTCCTCCATCCTCTGACAAGTTTACGAACCCGACCAAGAACTAACCCAGATCGGATGTCATTAAATCAAAGATGGAACCGCTTCCCAAAGTTTTGTCAAATTGAAGTTAAATTTGTGACTAATTAATTATTCAACTTTTAACTACAAATCTTTTCCCTTTGTGACTTTGAAGATAATGTCCTTTATCAGTGTTCTCTGCAAACCTATCATTATCATGCACTATTGATGATGATGAGGTAAGGACGGACTGTAACATGATTGTGATGTAATACCATCCATCCAAAGAACCCAATCGTTCCATGTTTGCCCCTCCAATCCTGGATAGCCTACCGGATGGTGACTGACAGATGGTCCATAACAAAAGAAGTCTCTCTCAAAAGTATGTATAAAATTATCACTATTTTACAACAAATATTTAACAAAGTATCATTCAACTGTTCGATATCATCGGGGATTATCCCTCTGGTTCCGGACTCCATGTTCGCAGTCGATGACACGCCGGATAGCCTGCACTCCTACTCAGCTTGGCACTCCTTCTAAGATGATCCTGTTCTGGGCCCGGCTCGTGTTCCTTCCAGAAATCTTCCACTTTCCTCTTGATGTCCGCGTTCTCCTCTCGCCATTCTCTCTGCCAGTGGCGTAATTCCTGAATCTCTTCCAGTTTCCTCACCTGTCGAGTAAATGTTTTTTATTCAATTTAAATCGGATGAAAGTATCGGATAATCCTCAGTATCATCCCCTGAAAATACCGACCTTTGACCTTCTAATACTTAACAGGAAAGAATTATGCTGAGCTTCAATTCATGACAAAAAGTTATGTTGATTACAGCCCCTGCCCATTCATCTCACCAAAAACTTCTGGGAGATAGTTTGAGATAATGTCATGTCTTACCTAGGGATTCATGCAGGGGGGTTGGGGTGGGGGGGGGGAGGTGGGAAAGGCAGGACTCAAGTTGTGTGAAGCTATATGCATAAACAACAATTTTCCTGAAAGAGTAAGTTCATCCACAGCTGGCAAGAGGAAGGGGGTGCAAAAGTGTTTTCAATTACTAATGGGTGCGAGTAGTTGGACACGGTTTAGAAACACTGACCTTGTACCCTTTCCAGAATGACTGAATGATGACTGCTGCCTCTTCCTCTGTCCACACCAGCGAGAGAGGAAGAGGGGGTCTGGGACTGAGGGAGAAGACAACAAATCAAACAAAGGTAGTACAACAAAGAACTCTCATTGTTTTGCAAAATAACAAAAGAAACAATTGTAAACATTAATCGAGACAAATTTTCTCGGACTAGCGTGTATTTAATCTCTACACATAACTCAGATCAAGTAATTCTTTGATTTGTCATAAGCGACTCCTTGAAGCATTCTTTACCACCTTCCCCCTCCTCTCCCATCCCATACCCCTCCCTTCTCCTTTCCCTTCTTCAACATTATGTCTTAAACAAAAAAGAACTGCATTTGGCAGTCAGAGCTCTTTCAGTATATAGAAATTGTTCAATTCATTATCAACTCAATAATTATCCACAAAAATTTGAAAGGGTGAGAAAAATATTTTTGGTTATTCATTAAAATTAAACTCCAAACTCAACAAATCGAAATTAAAGAAGATAAAAAAAGGAGAGCATAAGTTAAATAATTTGGACAAGAAACTAGCCATAGAAGAGGGATAAGTTTATATGTTATTTTACCTGTTCCTTATTTCTAATTTATCTTTATTTCCATGTATACCTCCATGTTATAAAACAGAGTACTATATAAAAATTCTTACTTTTCTGCCAGAAGTCTTTTGACAAATGGTATGTCCTCCAGATTGTCACTTGCTCTTTCTGGGTGATTTTTGTTATGTCTGACAAATAAGAAAGAAAGGAAAATGATAATAGGATAAATCCAAAACTGACTGAAAAAGAACAAATACTAATAAGGAAACATTCCCCCCCCCCCCCCTTAAAGCTTGAAAGTTTACACCTAGTGCAGATTTGTCCCTACAGGGGCATTAGAATGGGTTCCAGACTTTACTAACTGAATTTATATCCAGCCACAAATTGTGCTAAGACGATAAAGAAAAGGGTTAGCTCTCTTTTGGCTCTATCTTTAATTTCACTGGATACTTACCAAATTACATGCAGATGTGTTTATTTATGATGTACACAAATATATTAGATAATTGTTAGATCACATTTCTATGACCTAAGTGCTAATCAATAACAGCTCCAGAACATTTCAATGTTCTTTTACCATTAAGTCAATTTCTTAAATCAAATATATAACAACAGTTATTATTATATCTGAAATTCAAAACATCTATCCTGAATAGAACATAGTAAAAGAATGCTCAATTAGTTTGCTTTCAATTTAAAAAAAAAAAAAATGAAATAAATTATTCATCCATTATTATTTTAAATTGAAAATGAGAATCATTTGGAAGTTTTGTTTAATCTGTATAATATAGAGGGTAGGCTTAGGCTTCACTGAATCACCAAACTTCCAAATTCTCATAATGAATTCCATTATCTTCAGCCAATATTTCACAGGTTTGTATCTTTATTCCAAAATGTTCACAATTTTACCTTAAAATTCTCCCCAGCTAAACCATTTCCAGATGAAGCTAAAAGAATTTAATGCATGCAATGTTTACACCTCTACTTTTTGTTGTTACATCCCTACCTGTTCCTGATTTTTCTTTTCAACAGAAGATTATAGATTTTAATACTTTCCAAGCCTACAAACTTCTTTTTAATGCTTCGTATGTCACTGACCTCCAAAGGAACTCTGTGAGGAAATCACAACCGTTGAATCTAAATCTCTTTCTCTGTGGAATTCAAACCAAAATGACAAGAAATCAATTATTTCTAAATTAGGTCAAACATCCTTGGGTGCATATTTTGAAATTAATACTGATATTAACCTGATGAGAAAGCCCCGTGTCCATGGTTACGGTGACCATTGAATAGTAAGGGGTAAGAAGGATGGTGATGTTGGGTACCAAATTGTCCCAGTATTCATTAAGTTTAAACATTGGTGCAAAATTTCAATATGTTGTGTGCAAAGACTGTATGCTATAGTTCCATCCAGTTACCAGCAGAATTTAATTCACTTCGCACCTCTTCTGCAATGTTTTATATACACTTATGCACAGACTGACACAGCTGTGGTTTCTTCTAAAGGGCTGTTTTTTCCCCTTTCATTTGACTTTTTCAAAATCTGATGTGTTTTGAAAACAACCGTATACCACTAAAAGATGTTGCCTTAGAATTGCGGGTGGGGTACCCATTGTTAGTACCAATGAGTGCTGTCAATGTTCAATGATGAAAATACTTGTGCTGTGAGAGAGCTGATTCTATTGCCTACGTACCTCATAACATCTCTCTTTCTTGGCCATTTTGAGCATTGCAAGCAAGGCAGGTAATAAAACTGGAAAGATGTAATGTTCTAAATATTCCCTGGGTGTGCCTGCAATACAAATAGAAACAACAAACAAAAAGTTTTAAATAAATGTTGATGTTTTAAATTTAACACAGTTAACAACATCTTTAATACATGAAATGCCATTAGAGGTGTCAAACTTCTTTCCAACCAATGCTGCCCATTTTGTTACCAAGCACTTGTTGAAAATTCCAGCATCAATTTTCCTTCACATGAAAAGGTATAAAGTTGTCCATTCAAGTCAAAGTTCATCACTCCTTTTAATCAATTCATCATCTTTTCAATGAAGATATACAAGTTGTCCAGATGTCAAACTTGTAATTCCACACATGTATGATGTATACAAAGCATAGGGAGTAATATCAAATTACCAAACAAACTTACTAGACATAAACCTAGTTGAATGACAGTTGATTGACAAAATTCAAAAGCAGTGTGAAAATTTTGTTCAATTGATATGTAAATCAATCAAAACTTTAATCTAGTTTTGGACAGAAATATTTCTTTTTGAAAGAAAACAAAGCTGTTTCAGTTTGTGGTGCCATAGTAAATGAACGGTAAACAAACAAATACAGCTATGTATTAGTAATAGTTCTCAAACATCTCCAGACTCACATGTGTCCTTGGGTGGTGCTAGAGGAGGGGGTGGGGTAGGGGTCCTGGGGGGCTTCTTCAACATAGTGTAACCGACACATGCCGGATGTGACTTGCTGGGGTCAAACTCTTCCAGTGCGTCCCCATCGACAGCTACTTTCTGCGCCATGTGACCAAACATGACCGGCGAGTGAGCCGCCGGGTCATAGTCGATGATCTCTGTAGCCACAGATTCTGTATCATCTTCAATATGAAATGGTGGCCTCATCAGAGCAAATTCTGTGTAAAAAAGGGTGAATGGGGAAAGCAGTGAAGTTAGCTTACACGTTCAACAGAAACTAGCCTGGGTTATAGGCTTACTTGTTATTAAATTTACAGGA
>KN886533.1:21263-44394 GCA_000934455.1 Apostichopus parvimensis
AAAAAAGGGTGAATGGGGAAAGCAGTGAAGTTAGCTTACACGTTCAACAGAAACTAGCCTGGGTTATAGGCTTACTTGTTATTAAATTTACAGGATGACAGAACTGGTTGTTGACTAATGATCTGTGATGACCAGAAAGTGGATAATATGTTATTGTTCTACTATCTGTTTAGGTTTGTTTGATTTATTTGATTTTCCACAGATAATAAATTTATACATGTGGAGGGAAGTCCTCTAAAAAGCCAATACAGGCTTAACAAGGTAAAGGACTCCCAAGGAAAAAAAAAAAATTAAAAAAAAAAAAATGTTATTTATCTCATTTCAATACCAACATTCCACTAAAGTTCTCACTCCATTGTACAGGACCAATGATCATTAGTAAACCTTGCATCCTCATCTCCCACATACTAAGCTTGAATCCTACATTCCTTCTATTCATGTTCACCAGACACAATTAGCATTTGTTTAGTTACACCTGGGTAGTCAGTTCTTTGTTATAGAATGGGAAAGTGTTTTTCAGAACTGTGCTGGATGCCTAGGTGTGAGGGTGTGCGTTTCTTTATCCAGATATTGTAAGTTTAATAATACTATCTTCTTGATACATTTCACTTACTATTTATATTAGAGACTAAATTTTATTTATTACAGGTCAACAAGAACTTTTAGTTTTCGTTTTTTAAATATTGGATACTTTTCAGTAGCCTCTATAGGTATTTTATTTGAGTAGGCCTACATATGCAGACAATGAGATCATCATTACATTTTCTAAAGCTGTTAACTGAAATTTTCTGAGCTAGCTAATTAAGCTGCACTTGGGTCTAAGTTGTGGGCCATATCACTCTATTGTATTCTTACTCCAAAACACTAACATTCATGTTCAGCCTGAAAATATATATAACATTACATGTATAAAATTTGGCTAGCCTAGCCCAACATTAGACGTGCTAAACATAAGGACCCAATAACAAAATATCATGGCTATTTGTTGTAAAATAACAATTTTTGCCTCAATATTTTCCTGGCGGCTGCCAGGGGAATACGGAAACAGGTCATGTTATTGGCTCAGCAGCAGGACAATAACAACAGAAGTACACCTTATTTGTCCGGACCATAGTGCATGTGTTACACAGCAGTAAAGGCTTCATAATTGACACTCCTTCATAATTAAAGCACCTTCAAATATCACTAGCAACGATACAGCAGGCAACCTAAACTTATTGCAGTCAAGCAGTTACATATTTGATGAAATTTAAAACATTTCAGGTATATGCTGATCAAATTGTGTTTTTTTAAGCTTTTAACATCCTCTCCCCAGTTTTGCACATTTTTTTTGGCATTTGGAAATCTTACTCACTAAAAATAATCACAATTACCTCAATATAATACCACTACTCTCTGGGACCTGACCTGTCTGAGCTTAGAGGCTCAGAGCATAGCAAACAGCATCCAAAGTCAATGGATGTTTGTACTTAGGCCTACACTACAGTTAGCTTATCAATGTGTTAATTTAGGGGTATGAAAGAACTTGACACTGCAGACTTTTTGTGGTCAAATTCTGCTCAATTGTACGTTGCGTAGGCACAGAACAATAGACATTTGGAGATTGTTACATTTCTGAGGAAATACAGATATGAAAAATGAATACAGATGAGTAATTTGGATTTTTCGTTGATAGACATTGTCAATCAAATCATTAAGTGCATCAATTATGAGTCCACGATGCTATACTGTAGCCTAGACCTAGGCTAGTCCTTATTCATCCCGCTGCCAGGAGAATAAAGTGATGCATTCTCTTTTTTGCTAAGCTTATGGATGAATTGGGAAGGCACTAAGTTACACCTCATTCATCCCGCTGCCAGGTTAATAACATAATGCTTTTCTCTCATTCTGTCTGCTGCCGGGCGAATATGTGCAAGGGGCCTACCAAGCACCATAACAAAATCTTTGTTAACGTTAGTTAAAGCCTACCTTTGCATATTTCCTCCCACAGGCTCTTCTCTGGCTTTATACCGATAAACGACATAGTAATTCCACAATGTTTTGTCATAAAATTGTAAAACAGACTAAATTTGCTAGCCTTAATGTGCAATTAGCCTATTGTGGCAGCTCGCTATTTTCGAGTTAGGCTAGATCAACAATGTCAAGCACAGAATTGTTAACTCAACTGCTGTGCAAGAGCCAGTTACGCGATAAACTAAGTAGGCCGTTTCGGTAGAAAATCATGCCTCGTTTGGCAACGGCGGTGTCTTGTCCTTCCAATTTGATATTTCTGTGATAAAAAGATTATATTGAACAGGACTAGGCCTACATACTTTCTACAGATTTCTATGGATTTATACACTTAAATGGTTCAAATGATCAAGACTAAAATTCTCAATGAGATTCGTAACCATTGGTTACATAGAGCACTGCACTATGACAATAACTATACTGTCTTGGTCGAACATTTTCTCGTATTGACTTTACACAACCTCGAGTTATAGAGTGCGAAAGCCGAATATAATGGTACTTAATGGATACCGTAGAAAATACTACCGTATATATTTTTCCGAGGTGGACTTTACGGCGACTGAAATTGTAAACTTTGAACCTAATGTTATACCCGGTAATTGACGTTGTACGGGTGGGCCTAACATGCAAATGTACGGGAAATGTAGACGTCAATATATCTTAGATATGAAGCATTCATCCTACAAAATGTTATTCATAGGTCATTAGGGGATCTAATACTTACAAAATTAATAAAAAATTTCGAAACTAAGGTCAAACTAAGCAGAACGGGGATACAAATTTAGCCGCAAAAATAAGGCCTGTACGGATGCCCCCTGTGTACATTGTATCTTTGCCTAATATTTATATTCTATGTAGATATATTCAACTTTGCATTCAAGCAAACATAAATTGTGTTTTACTAACTTGTAAAACAGGTTTGTGGGATTGGAGGTGGGGACCAAATTCTGAAATCTCCTACCGATTTATGTAGGTCACTGTATTTATACTTTCCAGTGTATGTTTCAAATGAAAGCGATTGGGGTTTGTAGCTTTCATCTTGCTGCTTGGCCCCTGTTTGTGGAACTCACTTCCTGTAGATATATGGTCTCTGGACTCATTAAATTGATCCGTTTAAGCGTCGTTCTTTGAACTAATTTTCAAGAAGGTGACTGCAGGGGTCCTTGGCTACAAAGAAAATTAGATGAACTGTGTTTCCGGCACATTAGTTTAGTTCTACGCGTTGTTACTCTTTAAGTAGTCTACTACAAGACGCAAAATTTAACATTGATGGGTGTCAAAGTTCAAGGCGTGTTATGCGTAACCGACTAGGCTATCTGATTGCTTATCGAGGTGCAGCGGAGGCTATGTGATATTGACCTGAGCGCGTGACCGTCTAATCATAATGCATAACTCTCGGAGAAACGGAACATCAAAGCAAAAGTATATAAACATAAAATACTGTAGTGTGCCAGATGCATATGAGGCCTACCGTATATGTGTACGTTATTAGTAATTTCTGATCCACCGACAAGGAATAATTAGCTGAAAGTATGCAGGTTTATTATTCAATGACTTTGCATTGTAGCATTGTCCTCGATTTGTGTACGACTGTAGCGGACAAACAGAAGCACACAGCAACGCGCAACAGCTGTAGACCAGATAGACGTCATTTTGTTACACTGACGCAATATCGAGCAAAATCATTTCCCAACATGCGCGCCTCATGCTATTACGGCGCGCGCAAGTATATGAAACATCTCAACTAACGCGCACTATTCTGTATAGTAAATAGAACCGATTTAGAGTGTTTCACACGTGTGACGTTCTTATAACATAATATGATTAGTACTGGTTGATATCGAACAAGTTAAACAGAGATTCTCGGGGTGTTTCACTCAAATCACCGTACAAAAAACATGTTTCAGTCCGTAAGAAGAGCTCTTGTTCAAGGGGTGGAGAAAACGTGGAACACTTTAGCCTCTCATACCGGGGACGGAAAGGGCGATCAACTCTGGGATAATGAGACAAACCTATACAGAAGAGAAATATTGATAAACGGACAACTTCTCGGAGATAACCAGGATGTGGAGGTTAGAATTGAAGCCGTTAGGAAAATTGGTCATTTAGCATACACAGGTAAGTTGATTAGAAGAACCTGTAACATAAGTATATTATATATCGGTATTCTAGTTAATGTGTGCTTACTGAAAGATAGTCGAAATCCGTGCAGGAAGTGACGTCATCTAATATAGGCCTATATCGGAGTCGGTTAATTTGAACCATGTCGTAACATTTTGAACCACTGTATTCACTGCTAAATATATTTATGCTTTAGGATGGGGGAGAGGTGAGGCGGGGGGTGGGGGGTGGGGGGGGGGAAGAACCAAAATCATCACCATGGTCTAACAGTGGAGTTTGGTATTTCAGTTTTGGCAATGTGAACAATTGTTTTTTAAATGAATTGTTCAACATTCAGGCATAAATGTCAATTATTAAGTTATCATACACCCCTTAAAGCAATTTTCATTCACCGTGACAAATTTATTAGTTTAATGTATCATTTCTCAAAGTCATATAAGAAAATATCTATTTAGCTTAAAAGTTAAAACACAGTTAAGGGAGTGAGGGAGAGAATAGGAAAGGTACGAACCCTATTTGAAAATGAAGGTTCTGTTTTTGCAACCACTATTTTCTTAGCTTTGAGATTTGTGTGCATGTAGTAATATTACAGTGATCTTTATGTTGGCAGGGGGCCAAGATGCCGCTAAGCTAGCTGGTATGTACATTGAGAGGATGGCGAACTACCTGACTGATGCGAGAACTCCGCCACCTCTTAGACTTCAAGTGGTGAAAAGTATTTCTGAACTTGGTCGAGGTCATCGAGATAACATTCAGACTATTATTGACATGGAAATACCCGAAGAAATACTTAAAAGAGTTCGCTCAGGTACCGTGACTGATTTATATTATGGTGGAATATATAGGATTCGATCATTTCTAGGGTGAGAGTGAGCATGCGTAGTACGGTAGTAGAGTGAGCATGCGTAGTACGGTAGTAGAGGGGGAGGTTTCGGGGAGGGAGGTGGTCTGGTGGGAATAATTTCAGTTTAATTCCAACGTGAAAGAAAATGCTTGAAAGGTCATAGGTATTGCTACTAAAGTTTACAATTCATATTTCAAATATATTTGACAAAGCCATGATATTGAAGTTGCGTTACAGTAGCATTGTTTATTCATTCAAATAAGTCGAAAAGGTCCAGAGGAGGGCTACTACGATGATTAGTTCCTTAAAGAGTCTTCCTTATTATAGGCGGTTACAACTGTTGAATCTCACCACACTGGAGCTTAGGAGGTTACGTGGTGACTCGATTCAGGTTTTCAAGATTGTGTATGGTTTTGACAATTTATCCTTCACTGACTTTTTCATGTTTGCTAATAGTAGTTGTACCAGAGGTCATTGTTTTAAACTCCAAAAGTCACAAAGAAGGATTAATATTCGGCATAACTTTTTTTCTAATAGGGTTGTGAATGAGTGGAACGGTTTGGCTGAGAAAGTTGTACTTGCAAGTAGTGTGAATGGGTTTAATGCTTTGGACAAGCACTTTAAGCATTGTAATGAGGTCTGAGTGTTTGTTTCTTCAGTTTTTATTTCTCTCCTTTTGTTTCTTCAGTTTTTATTTCTCTCCTATAGGGTCCTTGATGGGGACTTGAGCGTCCCCCTTGATCCTTTTTTTCCTACTAAACTAACTAAGTTAGACCTATCCTTTCACGAATACTGACACGTAGATTTTCTTTTCTTCTGTATTCTTTCAGTCCACGATTTTCGTCTAGTGAGATGGAGTTGTTACACTATGGTGTCTCTATGTTCCATGTCTCTTCATATTCTGAAAACTGTCCAATCATATTGGGACGATAAAGATTTGAAAACACAGCTGATGGTCATTTCTGGATTGTCTTGGAAGGCGTGGCCGAAGAATTATGCTCAAGTGTTAATAGAGCTGATCGGATTTACTAATCCAAATGATGATCCCAGTTAGCAAGATACTTATAGTCAGATAGGTGATGGGGGTGGGGGGGGGGGGGGGCAGTGCCATAATTTCTCAACTAGAAAAATAACTTCTTTTCCCGAATCGGTTAACTGTTGCCATAGAGAAATGTTGGTCTCAACATCTGTAACTTCAAATATCTAATGATTCCCATGCAGCGACAGTGAAATGTTTGTTGAATTTTCGAGACTGGGTGACCATTATTCGTCTGTCTATCATATTAGTGGTAATGCTGATGGTTTTTAATTGGTACCCTTTGTCAGACATCAGAGAAACCAAACTTTATCAAGAACTGGCTAAGCCATCAATAAAACAACATTGAAGATTTGGGAATAGCAGGCAATCAAGTTGAGATGGATTGAGTTAATTCAGAGGTGTGATATCTTGTTTGAATTATTTTCTGTTCACTTCTTAAATCGGGGTGTGCAGGGAGAGGAGGAAGGGAGGGAGAGGGGGTGGGGAGGGAGAGGGGGTGGGGAGGGGGATGGGGAGGGAGAGGGCCAGTCAACATAAATGTCATTTCTTTGACTGATATCCCAAATAATGAATTTATTGAAAAATAACACTGAAGAAGACAATACAATATTGAGAGCCTTTAACTTCTTTATTTCATTATAAAGGAACAATACAGAAATTTCTCTCTTGTTAATTCTCATCGGTTAATGCTGTTCGCTGTATCGTCACAGCTTACATATATATACATTGTAGATACATATTTCTTATTATTATGAATTTTAATGAGATTACATTTTACAAGAAAGAAGGATGCACTTCTTCCTCCTTCTTCAACTCTTGTTTAAACTATCTAACAAGTATAAGACCCACAAAAATATTTGTTTGTATAAAAATGTGTAACATCTTGGAATTTAATTCCAATAATAGAATTTCTTCCAATTTTATCTTATCTCGATATAATGACGGTCAATTTAATGATTAATTTAACGAGCTGCTTTGCGCCTCATACAGCCTTAAGATAATTTGCGCTGATGATGATGAAATAAGTTTGAAACTATTCCATACCAAACTCTTATAACAATGCATTCATTAGACAATTGAAATAATAGAAATTAGCATGTGTTTAATACCAATAAAAACTAGTTGGGCCAACAAAATTTTCAAAATCAACATGGACTAAAACATTTAAACCATTTGAACAAATATATCATAACAAAATCTCAGTGTGTGACTTACTTTGACCAAAGGCAATCTCAGCTTAAGTAGAATTGGTAAATTTGGCGACGCCCGAGGTATTAATTAGACGACGTAGTAGATACGGAAATTTCTCTTTTCTGTTTGTTTGAAACTTAGAACAGGAAATAAAATGCTAGGATATCAGATCATAAGTTCAATAATTAATTAAATTATTAAATTAATGATCTTATGGTCCATAGTGATAAACTTTTCTTTTCTAGATAAACTTGCAAAGTAAAGGCTTAAGTAGTTTTCTTACGGTTGCAAAGGTAACATCGATACTGAAATATACAAGTGTTTTAATTTAATGAATTTGCTGTATTTTTTCTCTTGAGAGTTTTTTTTATGCTGTATGCGGTGGGTACTCATGTTCTTTGACAGTTTTGCTGAACATTGGTGAACAAATATTTCATGCTTTTACCTATATATTAAGTAACTTAGAGAAATAATGGACAACTTACTTGTATACATTGTGCAAAAATTGGATATTAAAAAGTAGCAAATCTGAAGTTACTTGCGCATCGGTGTAGATGGTGGAGAATATAACTGGTGATTATACTAAAAAAAAATATATTTAAATGCAGAGATAAGGGAAAAAAATCAATTCCTTCAGCTCAGTGTGTTAATATCGTTATCAATAGTCTTTTGAAAATCCTCCCTACCCACCTCGATAGTACCCATTAAGTAAGACGTATGCAACTAGTTGATACTGGAAAATGCCACCTACCATCAAGGCAGTTTCAGAAGAAGATTTTTCATTTATATAACACTTCTAACACAGAGCAGCTGACGAATGGCTGAACCTCTCACGAGGACTTAGTAGACAAAAAGTAAATATTTGCGGCGAAACTTAAACAATGGCAAACAAAAGGCATTGTAAATGCAGCTTCCAAAAACAAAGAATAACTTGAGATATTCTTACCGCTTATAACAATGGCAGCTTTGTGAAGATGAATATTTTATGGCAGTTAACAAAAATCAAACAGTTTAAATTATTGGTAGATACATATTGGATAATTGGTTTGGTTAATTTAACTATGCTTACAGCTTATTTACCCCCCCCCCCTATAGTATGCTAAATGACGGCAATACTAACCTATTAAACTAAGCTCAAATCTCATACTTTTTCATTCATTATTTCATCATCCATGTTCTACCTATTCATCCTGTCTGATGATAAAGTGTCTGTTTGTATGTCTGTCTGTCTGTCTGTTGGTGGCATCTGTGTCCGTCTATTTGACAGCTAAGCAGGTAATTCAAAGTTATTCCTTTCAGAGGAGCTTATAATGATATCTTAGAGAAAATGACAGAAAAAAACCAAAAGTATGACTTACTCCAATATTTGTCTCCATAAATACAAAAAAATAATTAAATAAGAAAATTTTTAAAAAAAGGGCAAATCTGACCCTCCCTCTTCTTACAGTATTTATTAACGAAGCTTTGAAAGTGCAAGTTGTAAGATTTCACGATTTGAAGTCTGGGCTTACTAACTTTTAATTACTTAATTACTTTTAATTTGATTATGATTTAAAGCAAGTAAAGCCATGTCCTTCTCTATTCTTTCTTGAAAAAACACAAAATCTGCATAAAATAGCAAATGACACAAAATTGGGACGATTTGGCTTAAAAATTGTTGGAAAATATAGTCGTGAAGGTTAACGATGGAAAGTTATCTTTATCCATCAATCACTCACAGCTACTTTCTTGGGGTTGAAAAAACAAAAAAACAAAAGTTTTTAGATTTTGCAGGCTAAGAAATAAATGCAAGCAATGTTTTCATTGCATTTATAGACATCGAATGTATTTTGCGTGTTGAGAAATTGGCTGGAAACAATTTTTATTAATTTTCCATTTAATTTATGACGAGGTACCCAAATGTTATGTTACTGCCACACAAGTTCTCCCTCAGTTGACTCTGTTTATGAACACCCCCACCCTTTTTTATAGACATTTACAGCCTTTCTGGAAGTAACATTAGTCACAATATTTAATATGATTGGAGTAACCAAGTTTCAAATTTTATCTTTGTGATTGCAAACTTTTGTTTCCAATTGCTTATTTGGGATTAATTACTGATATTTTAAAAAATCAACATGATCATGTTTAAACCAAAACAATGTATGTCAAATGTCAAGACATGCTGTTCACCCCACCCCCCCCCCCACCCACTCACCCCCTTCCTTTTTTCTTGGTTCATTATAACTTACTTTGCTTTTAAAAATATGGTAACTTTAATCAGAAATTTAATAAATTGGTTTTATTTCCCTCTTCATCTTTCCGCCAGTGTTAGCAGTTAGTATTTCAGTCACTTTGAGAGTGGAACCAATAACAATACCAGCCAACACACTTCACTAAAGGTCTGTGCTTTAAACAAATCTACTATTTTCTAACCAACTTAAGAAAAATAATATACCTGAAAACCTCTGTTTGCATTCAAGATTAAGCTTTTCACAGAGTACTGCAATCATCAACAGAGCCTTTTTTCCTATTATTATCGTTGTAGTGCGCGCTAAAATATTGGCATTACTGGCCAGGTGAACAAAGCCTACATGACTGGACGTTGAAACTTAAAGTTTCATATAGTCTCTTTACATTTGCAGTTTCAGAGGCTAGCTGCGTAGCCAACTAATTCTGAGCCTGTCACAGCACTCACAAGCGCCCTCACTTTGTAGGTACCTACATGACTATACTCCCCGGTTTGTTGTTGTTGCTGTAACTGCTTATATATATCACAAGTTCATATGACTTAGAAAGGGCCTAAATTGCATTCAGAAATAAATTATGGATATTTTCAAAGTGAATTTTTTGCCCAAGAAGCAGTAAAAATTCAGGTAAAATAAAATAGGCCCACATTTATTTTGTACTGATTTCTTTTATGTATCATATAACTTAACTCTAGCTGCAACACTGTAGTAATCGAGCAGATACTGATGTAAATTTATTGGATAAATGCAAAGAGTGATATAAAATGAATTTAAGTTTGTTACTAAAATGACATAAAGGGTGTATGTGATTTTTCCTTTCACGTTTTGGTTGTCTTATCTTGAAGCTACTTCTTGGATACAAAACAGAGTAAAACCAAAATAGACGATAAATGGTCAATTTTTTTGTTTAGCAGAAAATGCACATTTGCAAGAAAAAGAATGATAGATTACCATGGCGATTTATACTCTCTCAAGATAGTGTTATATCACTTCTAGAAAATTAAGGTAAAGATAAAAAAGCGACTAGAATTTTACAAATAGAAAAGAAATTCTCTAAACACAGTTAATCACTGACAACAGCCATTAGTTCAATGGAAATGTTTTAACACAAAAAAAATAAAATTAATGCATAAAACTGACAAATTGTACTCTAACGTAACTGTGACAAACTGGAAGCCAATATCCGTGTTCCTAGCTCTCATGGTTACAAAGGATTCCTTGAAACCGTGGAGGGTCCGACTTTGGCTTACCGCTTAATTAACGCTTTTCTGATGTGATCAAAGTATACGTCTTAAATTTCGTTTGTACAAAAACAAATTGTATGACTGTCGCAGTAGGTTTGTGTCAACATACCAAATGAAACAAACAGAATGAATCGTGTTGCTAAAAATGACTTTGATAATCCCAAAATAAACTACTGCGCCTGGTCTGGATAATCTAACGAGGGACAAAACTTGCATATTTTTGGAACAGTAACCTAAAAGTGTCCAATAGGGGGAGAGATAGGCGAGGGTAGGTAGACGACCTTTGGAGTTACACAACACTGACTGTTGACCTAAAAGCTTGTCCTTATGACATCTGTCTACATTTAGTTATCAGGACGAGCACCAAGAAGTAATATTAAATAAACTTAAGAGACTGGGCAAGACATTTCTTTATATTCAGCTTTTACATTAATACCACTCACATTCATTCCAGGAGAGAATATTATATTTTTGCTTGAGAATGGTCAAGTGATATTCTCTTGCATTACAATGTCAGGCTTCCTGTCCTAGTTTATAACATCATTTTCATATCTTACATTCTTCCAAGAATGTTTATGCAATGCAATACATTTTTTTTTCTAAGGTGGCTTATTTTGTTGCTTCTAGCTTTTGGTAAAGTGCTTGAGTATTTTTTCCAAGTCATTTCCATCACACTGACACATTCGTCACAAGAGATCTGACTAGTACCAGATCACCGGGGAGTTGGGGAGGAGGGGGGGGAGAAAAAATATGCAAATCTAGCCCTGGTTCATTATTTGGTCATGTGATACAAATCTCACTTTGTGATTGGTTGTTTAGCTTTTGGCATCATCGTCTGTCATTTCTAGAAACTGTGTGTAGACGTCTCGAGTACACTCTCCCTTGGGATTGAAGACGAACTTATAGTAGCTTCCATCAGCGCAGATAGCTGTCAAATGAAAGAAGAAAAGCAGAGAAGATGATGTCACTGATTGCTGCAGTTTCCCAAAACAAATCTGATCAACAAATCTAGAAGCAGTATATTGCAATAGAAGGAGGATGAGGGGGGGGGGAGTAAGAGAGGGGAGAGGGATAGGGGAAGGGAGGTGTGAGAGGCTTCTATGACCTCCCATAAATATAAACTGTTAGTAAGAATGTTTTCACTCAAACTGTAGCGGCTTATATCGATAAATACCCACCAATGACAGAATTTGTGTCGGCTCCGAAGGCACAGATACACTGGGCGTTATTGGGAACTTGGAACTTGGAGAAACTCCACTTGGAACTGAAGTATTTCGGCAGGAACGTGGCTGATGCAAGGCTGTAAAAGGAGAGGGAAGAGAACAAGAAAAGTTAAAACACAGGCAGTTTCCAAGGTATACATGTATATAATGATATTGGTTAAGTGTCTTGTTAGTAATGCTGTTAGTTTACGTCTAGTAATTCTCAAGGGTCAGTTAGGATGCCGACAGAAGTTGATTTGAAACTGAATTGACCAATGTGATTTTTGTGGATAAACACTGGCTTGAATCAAAGCTAGTTGGAAGACCCTAACTCCACCTCTCTGAACTGGACTTCCCACAATCTTCCAAACCATCAAGTAAACACACAGACACAAACATTTATTCAATGAAACTCTCATGATCCATTTCATAAACAAGTCTCAGAGAAGGAAGTTATTTTTTCCTTAAATTACTTCCAACAGCACTTTAACCTAGATTTGCTTGTGATATGTCAGTGATAATGTGTTTCTCGAGATCCAAAGAGTTGTCTGTTTTCCTTCGTGTTTAAACCTTGGTAGCTCAGCCACTTTGACTAACGCACAATAACATTTGTTTTGTAATTTTCTCAAAACTTAAAGAGATGGTATTGTAACTGTTAAATGCAAGGATTAACGGTCGTTTCTAATTTGGTCTGCTATGAATAAACATTAACTTTATCGTTTCAGTTTTTTTAAATGTACATTGATTAAAAGAAATGAGTTACACAGAATTCAGGATGGCATTCTCCAAAAGGTTTTCCCAGTTCATCAATATTTCTGTCTGGGTGTGTGTAAGAGGGGTGAGGAAGGGGAGAGGAGGGCCAAAGCATGCATAGACATTGTGAATTCAGCCGTTCTTTCTGCGAGACTTGGTACTAACCTAGACTGCTTGTTTTTAGCAGGGTCCTCCACAGCAAAGACATGCACCGTCCCATGATCGCTGGACACGCAGAGCAGGGAAGAATCTTGATTGAAACTGATGCTGTTGGCACAGAAAATAAAGGAGCAATTTTGTAACACAAATTACAGTGCAAGTGTTTAAAGGAGTATATAGTTCATACTTTGAATGAATACATTTTCTTGTAGTTTTTATAACTTTTCTTGATCACCACAGTTTGAAATTGATATCAGAGGAAAGGAGTATTTTATGTTACCTTTACTCCCCACCCTCCCTTCACCCAACATCTCCCCCCCCCAATGGTCTATGGTTATTGTCACAGCCAAGTTGCTACTTACCAGTAAATGGCAGCACTACCAGACCCCCTCCTCAACTCTTGTAGTTGAGTTCCAGAGCTGGTGTCAAAAATTCTAATCAATGTTCCCTGCATTCAATGGAACAAAAACAATACCAAATTAAAAAATAGGCACCGTCAATTCCTGTACTGAATATCTTACGACTGTTGACAGAACGTTGGAGTTAGAAAAGTTAAACCGATGAAGTACAACTTCCAAGTAATATTTGCCTTTAAAATATATAACATGTGAGGAGCACAAGGTCTCAATCCATTATTTTTTCAACATTCTCAATGACCCTATCATAAAGTCTTAAAATATTTAATGGCCAAGGATGAAATTGCAACACAAATTATTCTTGAAAATTAAAATGATAACATTTTGCTGCTTTTCTTCGGGTATCAGAGTATGCAATTGTGACTCTTACATGAAACACTGGCAATTTAATTGTCTCATTGATTTGGGCACTGGCGAGAAAATGCAGAGACAATGAGAACACTGTACAGACAACAATATGCTATTACATAAAAAATACTGTATCATAGATTTTAATGCAGTTGGCTAAAAATTTTTTTTTTTAAAAGATATAGGCTTTGAAGATATTTGATGCTCAAGTCTCAGAACAATGTAACTCATTAGCTGGTATTAATCAAGTTTCATTTCAACTAATGTTATCTAATGCTAATGTAAATTGAGTATCTGAGCAACAAAATGTTGCAGTTAAAAGGAATCATTACTTAGTTAGTCTTCATTTGGTGATAAAATCTTGCATTGTCTCTCAGTTTGATCAAACCCATTCTCATTTTTTAATCGTACTCGGCAGGTCTGTTAAAACTGAAGCCCAATCGCGAACAATGCCGCCTCGACCGCAGTGAGATGATCGCAAAATGGGTGACATCGTTGCTTTCAAAACACCGAACAGAAGAAGATCGCATTTGTATCATAAATGTTGCAATTTACTCAAAGCCAGTAGTGGAGCTTGTGTAAGTATTACATGAAGATAGACAGCCAGTAGTAGAGCTTGTGTGGTATTGCATGAAGATAGACAGGCATACCTTCTCAGATGCTGTGGCAAGTCGTGTTCCCTGGTGATTGAACGTTAAGCAGCAAAGCGTGCCCTCGTGGGCCGTTATCTCCAACGGTGCCTTCTCTGTATTTGCGAGATCGACGATCTGAACAACCCCTGTATGGCGACCAGGGAAGGCAAGCAGTGAGTTGTTACTATTTGGGCAGAGTACACAGAGACCTATGCAAGGAAAGAAATGAGATTTGGTTATCTCCCTGGTCTGAATGGGGGATCATGGGATAGTAGAGTCCCATGGGTACAATGCAACACCACCTTCCTCCCCTCTGCCCTCTGCCCTCACCATCCCCCCCCCCCCCCCTCCCAAGTGGACATCACTGAATGATGTCAACATGTCAACTATACAAATGAAGCAAATTCATATGCACAGCTAACAACCATATTGGTTGAACATCATTTTTTTGCACAGGATTGCAAAGGCAGGGAGGAAGGGGACCAAACTCTAAATTCCCCTGAATTATTTATGGAGAGATCAGTGGTGAGTGAATCAACAGTTTTACAAAGGAGGGGGTTTGGTCATTGAAGCCAACTCTCTCCGGGAGTCCTGCCCCCCCCCACCCCCTGAAAGGGATCATTAGACCTTTAGACTTCACGTGATGTCCTAGATTGATCAGTCGAATCCTTGCTTTAAAGGACGCATCAGGAAAGGTTTGGCAAAACTGTCAGAAAAGTTGATGAATCGACTCAAAAACGACTGGTTTAATCCTGTTGAAAATGATTTAGTAAGTATTTAGTCTGACTGACCTTTGGAGTTAAAGCAAGTGTCAAAGACGTGTAACTGCTGTGGGTTCTGTGTGAATGTATACACCTTGATCATCGTATCTAGCACCACCACTATCCTGTTGAATGAGAGAGGCAGAGATAAAAAGGTCATGTTTATTAAAGCCGGTTCACAAAAAACGTGTTGAATGACACTGCATATCTATCCTGGGATTAAAATTTTCAACTTTTCAAAAACTCACTGGTTCCTCTTTCGTTAGTAGCAATATCAGATTTGTGTGTATACATGTAATCCTGTGGTTTCAAGTTCATGTGACATAGCAAATGTGATCATGTGACATGAAAAAAAAACATGATATGTAGCACAATGCTCATGAATGCATCATTTTACAGATTGGCTAAATTGAGTTTCCTAATTGCTTGGTAACGAGCTGTCTCTCTCTCAGATATCTAGTTTTCCAGAGGGTCTCGTTTTTTCTACTCTTGGCTTGGGTTACATACCTATCTCGTCTCAGTCTCACAGCTTTCACTTCTGTTGAAAATTCCAACTCGATAACCGGCTTCTTTTTCAAGTCATCCCAAATCATCGCTGAAAAGTGAAATAATCCATTACTTAGTATATTAAAAATAACAGTATGGAGGAAATAGTAAGCATAGGTCAAAGGCCCAGTTTAATGTGCCATAGGTCAAAAGCCCAGTCGAATGTGTCATAGGTCAAAGGCACAGTCGATCGTGTCATAGGTTAAAAGGCCTAGTCGATTGTGTCATAGGTTAAAAGGCCTAGTTGAATGTGTCATAGGTTAAAAGGCCTAGTCGATTGTGTCATAGGTCAAAGGCCTAGTTTAATGTTTATTGATTAATGGCCAAGTCGAATAAGCCATTTAGGTCAAAGGCCTAATCAAATGTGCCATAGGTCAAAGGCCCAATCAAATGTGAATTAAAATCATTGTTGGAAAGTTTAACCATAAAATAACAGACATCACCAAGTATCAAATGATAACTATATATATTTAGGTCTTGTTTGCTTAAAGTACTGACTTTTAGGACAATGTTCAACTTGAGATGTTTCACTATAGGCCTACACAATTTTCAGAAAGGAATAGTTTTGTGTTTGAGATATGGATTACCATGAAGTTACACGTCTATTTAAATGAAACCTCACCTACATCTGCCATGTACCATGCTTAGTACTAACCACTCTATGGCTTTACCTATATTTACACGTTAGTACATGAATATGACAGATACGTTTGAAACTCGCTTACCTTTATTTCGAGGGTAAAATATGAATGCCTTCATACACCAAATGACAGCTCCGTTATTTCACTAACATCACAACAAGGTTTACATGATTACCTTTCTTTGGAGGTTATGTGTGAGCCTCCTCCCTCCTTTGATGGAGTCTAGGTAACTCCATGTATAGAGCATGTTAAAATTATTTAACACCTCAACATGCCTACCTTTATTTGGAGGTTATGTGTGAGCCTCCTCCCTCCTTTGATGGAGTCTAGGTAACTCTATGTATAGAGCATGCTAACATTGTTTGACACTTCAACATGCTTACCTTTATTTGGAGGGTAATGCGGATGCCTCCTCCCTCCTTTGATGGAGTCTAGGTAACTCCATGTATAGAGCATGTTAACATTATTTAACACCTCAACATGCCTACCTTTATTTGGAGGTTATGTGTGAGCCTCCTCCCTCCTTTGATGGAGTCTAGGTAACTCCATGTATAGAGCATGCTAACATTGTTTAACACTTCAACATGCTTACCTTTATTTGGAGGGTAATGCGGGTGCCTCCTCCCTCCTTTGATGGAGTCTAGGTAACTCTATGTATAGAGCATGTTAACATTGTTTAACACCTCAACATGCTTACCTTTATTTGGATGGTAATGCGGATGCCTCCTCCCTCCTTTGATGGAGTCTAGGTAACTCTATGTATAGAGCATGCTAACATTGTTTAACACTTCAACATGCTTACCTTTATTTGGAGGTTATGTGTGAGCCTCCTCCCTCCTTTGATGGAGTCTAGGTAACTCAGAGCATGCTAACATTGTTTAACACTTCAACATGCTTACCTTTATTTGGAGGGTAATGTGTGAGCCTCCTCCCTCCTTTGATGGAGTCTAGGTAACTCAATGTATAGAGCATGCTAACATTGTTTAACACTGTTTGATGGAGTCTAGGTAACTACAGGTAACTGTAAATGTATAGAGCATGTTAACATTGTTTAACACCTCAACATGCTTACCTTTATTTGGAGGGTAATGCGGGTGCCTTCCTCCTCCAATGAGTGCTAGGTAATTACACCTGAAGAGCATCTCCACGTGGCCAATGCCTCCATCAAAATCTGTATAACAGACCAGAAAGAAATATTTCAGTACCCTATTAATAAATAATTTATCCCAGATTTTCCAGCGTGCTTTGCATTAAATCATGCCAAGTTTTATATACTGTATTTGCAGTGATAAATCGCATATTAAAAAAAAAATGGCATTTGGAAAATTTTCACAACATTTTTAGTTTTTTTAATTTTTGACAAGAAATAAATGAAGACTTTTGCCAATAAATTATTATTTTAATGAACAAAATTGATAGGCCTTAATTTTTGTAGACATTTTACGGACTGAGGACAATCATAGCTAACGTATGGTATCCACATAGACCATGCTGTGCTGCATGGTCTCCAAAAAACACATACCGGGCACATGTATGGTATCCACATAGAACCATGCTGTGCTGCACGGTCTCCAAAAAAACACACCGGTCACACGTATGGTATCCACATAGACCACGCTGTGCTGCATGGTCTCCAAAAACACACATACCGGGCACACGTATGGTATCCACATAGAACCATGTTGTGCTGCATGGTCTCCAAAAAACCACATACCGGGCACACGTATGGTATCCACATAGACCACGCTGTGCTGCATGGTCTCCAAAAAACACATACCGGGCACATGTATGGTATCCACATAGAACCATGCTGTGCTGCACGGTCTCCAAAAAAACACACACCGGTCACACGTATGGTATCCACATAGACCACGCTGTGCTGCATGGTCTCCAAAAACACACATACCGGGCACACGTATGGTATTCAGGTAGAACCAGGCTGTGCTGCATGGTCTCCAAAATCACATACTGGCACACGTACGGTATTCACATAGAACCAGGCTGTGCTGCATGGTCTCCAAAAAACACATACAGGGCACACGTATGGTTTCCACATAGAACCAGGCTGTGCTGCATGGTCTCCAAAAAACACAGTACGTTCACACCGCTGATTGCATTACTAACAATTACTGATAATAGGACTGTGTGCAAGAGCATTAACTCATTTATCATTCTATAGACAAAGTTTAATACAAACCTTGTCTTTCTTTCTCCCTCAGAGGATCAGTGTTATAGACACGGAAACCAGTCTCCATACCGCAAGCAAAGCAACCTATAGAATAAAAAAAAAGAAGAAAATAAAGAACAAGTCAAATTTCAGATAATATTCCTCCTGTCACACGGCCCATTGATGTATATGTAGTATGCACCATTTCTGTTACACCTGTATATGTTATTTTCAGTTACAAGTGTTATATGACGTAATCATGTTATATATCATTCGTTGTACTTTACAATACAGTACTTCTATTCTTTCGTGTATGATTCTGTTTCCTGCATGGCCAGGAAGATGGTTCTATATAATCATGTTTTGATTTGCTTCAACGTGCTTGCAACAGTATCATTTGGGAGGTCTTTCCTTGTTACGAACTTCGGCTGAGTCCCCACACGTCTTCTCGGGTACATAATTTCTACACTAACCGTGGGGAACGTTGTACGATTGACATGAGCTGATGTTAGACATGTCCAGCCGTAAATTACTCTGGTCTTCTGGTTACCATCGTCCAGAATAAATCTTACTTTACTAAAATCTCAAAATGGTTTACCATGGTCCTGATTGAATGCTGCATGTAGCAAGCCATTGCCAGAGGAGGAGGAGTTGGTCAAGTTCATGGCAGAGTAGTAACGTTATCGCGGCTCCTGGGAGTGATATCAACCAATCACAAAGATTGGTCAGGGATTTACGAAAATGCCACAAGAATGAATCTTGGACCTCTGCTGTTGGAACAAAAAAGAAGTATGGTTACATTTACATGTACTCAAGTCACCTCTTCTGTGTCTAAAGACATGGTTTTTTTGGACAAATTGAAACGAAACATGCAACCTGTTGTCGTTAAAGTAATTGACTGCACTGGTAACTGAAACACATATTGTGAACTCACTTCATTGCTGCTAACTCTTTATTTCCATTTTAATGGGATGTATGAAGTACCTGGTTCACAGTGGAGTAGATAAAGTGAGCATCTGGTAGTGGTAGGAGAATAAATATATGAGGATGCCACCTCCAGAACATTTGTATGGAATGAGTGCTACACAACTTCATTTGTCAATAATCAAAGGTAAGGAAACTTCAAACCTAAAGATTGCATGTATGGGCCCTAGAGATTCAATCAGTTATCAGCATCCAGTACTTTGTGAAGGATTCAATGCTTCATTGCCTGAGAAGAAATTCTGAAAAATTTGCATATATTAATAATAAGGGTCAGGCTACTGTGGGTATTCATTCCTAATTAGTGTGCCTAGCTACTTGTGTTGACCACTCTTCCTTTTTAACTGTAAATTACTTAAATTGAGAATAGTCTAATGAAGGATTATTGCAACGGCTGGTTAATATTATACTATTCCTGGGAGTGTAGCCCAACTTTAATTAATATTTATAGGCCTCTGGTAGCAATACTAAATTACCACTATTTTAATGAAATCTAATGCTTTTTTGGCAGCAAATTAACTTGATTAAATTATTATTAGGTCATTGAAAACTCAGAACAACATATTCAAGATTTACAAAAAGATGGCAATCAATAAGCTGATTAGTATTTTTTCAAAAGTTGGGTAGCATTTACAATACTGTTAGACAGATCGCCAAGGGCCATAAGTTTCTAAGGTGCCGTGTACCACTTCTTGGTTAAAAAATGCTTCTTACTTTCAACAGCTAGATGAAAAAGGTGAGCCAAAAATTAGAAAATACATTAAATTTCCAGCACATGAAAATGATTGGTAATGGATTGAGTCATGGCAATTCTTCCGAGGATATTTAGATTTTACCTTTGGATAACTACTGTGAACCACACCAGCGAGATATGCATTCTAAAAGTCAAAGCTAACTCACCCTAAACATGTCAAAGTAGCATAAAAATAACAAAATACTATAATGTTACAACTGGACACTACATACTGCATTAGGCTCTAATACTAGTCTAGGCTACTTAAATTTGTAAAATTTCCTGATTGCATATCTGAGCATAGGCCTAGGTTAGGTCTCAGTCTGGGTAACACACAGAACTTCACAAAATGGTTGGCCTAATTAGTGGTTAAAATAATACTTTACCCAATGGCAATAGTTCTATGTTAGGCCTAGAGTTTCTCACAAGGAAACAGTCAATGATCTCACAATCTCAGTTATGACGGTGATATAATTAGGCCAAAATTAGTTAAGTTAGTGTAGTCAAATGTAAACTGCACAGTACAGATCCATACTGATAGTGATACTGTATTGTGATAGAGTAGTGTAGGCCTAACCTAGGCTAAGTAATGTGTATAGAGGGCTATTCTACAACTTACAAGTACAAGTCAAATGAGTGGGACACTGGGAGTGACTAACGTAAAGTTTGTCGAACTTGTGAAATTCATACGTGGATATATGGTGTTAAAGTCCAGCAATCAACACGTTCTGAAGTTTCGATCGGCGTTCAAGCAGACTCTTAAGGTAGTTCAAGAAGGGAATTTGAGAAAAATCTGTCAAAAGTGACGGTATTGACGTCGTGTGAAATAGTGATTAAAATCTTAGGCTTCTTATTGAAGGAAGCATTTCCGCGAATTATTAGTGGGGGCGTCAACATCTAAAATTCTTGTCCCGAACTCGACCTCAGTACTGATTGAAGGAAATCTAATTTTAGACTGGTTAAAATCTCCCTTACTCCTGAAAAAAATCTCGCCTCCTGGAAGTGTATCAAAATAGGTGATCTCCGATGTCTACATGTTCTTCAAAATTGTCACTTTCTTATTGCAATCTGTTTTTGTTAACTTATCGTTAAAATTTGATGCACATGGATGTTAGTACGGTACCTGTGAAGTTTTGTCTGCATGTGTACTTAGAATGTCGCATAAACAATATATTGTATTACAAATGATATATTCCTCTGTGGTTGAAAGGAAAAACATTTCAAGTTCAATTGCGATGATATGCCATTATTCAGTATAGGCCTAGTGTTGCCAGATAAATAGATGTCACAACATTCGCAACATTGATATCTTTACCATGTGTTATGAGTATGTGTTTTTTGACCTAAAGATGCAACAAACTTTCCAGTAGTAGTCTTTTTGGTTTGTTATCTTGATCCACCGGAATGTGCTGTTGGTGGTGAACAACAACAACAACAACAAGACAAACAAACAGAGATTGTGATTCGCGCCTTTGGACGGAGGGGGAAAAATCATACAAATCGAATGATCAAACATCAGATTCATGTGTTCGATAAACCTTTTTACGGAAATGTCTTAATTAATATTAAATTGTCCCTAATATGGGCGCCGGAACTATATTGTATTGGTGGGGTGGGGGTGGGGCACGACTTGGCTTCATGAACTTCAGGGCCGGGCACGGTGTGGACGTGCGACCTGAATTTGAGTGGGGGGGGGGGGGGATCCCAAATCAACCCAAACCATACCGAACAAAATATCAAATCATAGGAAGTAACAAACCTTAATATTTCATGTGCTCTCAACGAGCTAATTGTTTCAACAAAAGGACTCTTGTAATTATAATTTCCGAGAAAGAGCCCTATAGTTGAATATACCAAAATTTTAAAAGGAGATTTTGCATTAACAAACAGAAGCACTGACAATTTTCAGATATTCACAGAAATATGTAGTTTATGGAAGTGGGGTAGGGGTGTTCCCTGTATTCTACGGTCTGCAGCCCCTTCCCCCACCTTCTATATAAATATTAAACTCAGTGTCTCCTTGCCCTGTAGAATTATGATGTTGGTATTACACGCTCACTGAAACTATATTGATTGAATTCATATATAGCGTCATCATTTCATGCTGCGACACTTGCATTGAAGTTTGTGCTCACGAGATACTTCAAGGTATACAACTATAGTGGACCTACAAGATAGCTGTAAGATCAGAAAGCCATTCTTTCTTCCGCATTTCCATGGTGTTCATATAATGATAATATGTGCAACCTACCCTATGTAGAACCTCTGATAATATTACTATATACAGTCTTCTACAGGAATTAATGAGGATTCGGTCAACGGTAAGCCTGGGAGGAGAACTCGAGGAAGGGCCGCGGGAGGGGATTCGTATATCGATGCATGGCTAAATATATTATAAGCTAAGCAGAAATAGTGGCCAATTTAACTTTCTTAGAATCTGCCTAAGGGGTGGGGGAGGGGGAGTGCGGGTGAGAGCATTTACTGTCTAAAATATATGAATCAATACACAGTGCAGTCAATTGTTTAACTATACCGATAACTGTATGCAACGTTTGTGACAATATAGGTCTACAATATAGGTCTGATAACATAGCCTAAATAGTTTCATTAAGTTCAGGAAGAAAACTAGATGGGCTGAGTTAGGGGGTCGGGCGGGTGGGTAGGTAGGGAGGAAGCATAACATATGATGGGAGGAATGGGTTGCACGGAGTAGACAAAACTCCATACAGTGGATGTAAATTAGCAGTTTTCCACCCCCCCCATTCCCACCCCCTCGATTCTCTAATCTGTGATAATACCAACATGCACCAACAACAATTAACTCTTCGAGGCATATCCACAGTTTTCAACTGAAGTGTCTAAACTTTCTCGGTTAGATAGCTCATTTTAAACTTATAATAAAGATTTTCATAACATTCGAAAATAGTCATGCCATAGACATAGGCTTTATTTAATAATCCGTTATCCGAACGGAAACGAACGTAAGTGCTATATGTATACGGAAGTGGTTTGTTTTCTTATAGCATGTCGGCGTTGGTTTTCATCCATTTTCGGGTTATTAAAAGTTAAAATATATTTAATACCGAATGAACAGCTTTCATTGTCTGATACTTTC
>KN886533.1:77245-87604 GCA_000934455.1 Apostichopus parvimensis
GGTTCGAATTGGTGGGTGAAAGTGCAAGCTAGGTAATACTTTAAGTATGATGAACATGTTAGGGTCATCGCTGTTTATAACGAAAGTGAAAATATGAGCCTTGCTTAATGTATGCCGTATGTAACTATATAAGAGATGAGACACTGGAATATGTCACTCGGCATGGACCCTTTGACTTGGGTCACATTGTAACATATATGAGCATCTTAAGTTAAGAGTTGGCACTTACCAGTAGTAGCAACTGTTCTGCTGTTAAATTCAGAGCAAAGAAATTAAATGAGATATTTATAGTAGCATATATGCAAGCAGCATACACAAGCGGCTATCATCATTATTAGCTCATAATATTCAGTATTAAAGTTGTCATGACAATGCTGAAAATCTTGGGCCCTCAGTCTTTCAGATAAACATAAATGACTTCTTTGAATGTTATGGAATATAATTATGACAGAAAAGTACAACAAAATCTATATTTTAGTGCCAGGACAAAGTATCATCACACTGGCTAAACTGTGCAACATGTTTCTTTGTACATGCAATTTCATCAAATCCAAAGGTAAACTAAGATATGTCCTTTCATTTTTATCATTTTTTTTTAAAGAAAACCGATGCGTCGACTTCATCAGACAAGAGGTCTTCGAATGCCACCACAATCTCTACTCGCACAACTTCCTCGGAGATAGCATCGTCGGGACACATGCACGACTCTGATGATTTGGAGGAGATCACCCCCCGGCCGAGAGATCGGGCCCATGCATTCTCTAAGGATCATTGCGAACGTAGACCCAGCGACGACCTCATAGTAAGATTTGCTCTCTGATAAGTCGTTTCATTTCTACATGGTGTTCAAATAACGTGTGAAATGTGAAATTGTCAAAATCCTTATAATTTTCTATCGTAGTACCCCTTTAAGGTGGGGGGGGGGGGAGTCGCTGGTATAAAATGTCCCTAATAACGGATTCATTGTCTTGCTACGAGAGGTAACGAATAACTTGAAACCTGCTAATCGTAATCAATTTTACTGACAGCACTGCCAGATTTGTTAATTACCAATATCGGTAGAATTAACGATTTATTAATCCTGACTGCCTGACTGAACATGACCCAACTTGACGGTCATGACCGTGACCATGCAAAGTCATTCCATTGCACTGACCACCCCCCACCACCCACCACCCCCACCCCCACCCTCCCCAATACATACTGACAGACTGATGTGCGCACACAGCTTTCTGTTAACGACATAACCACATGATTCAGTAAACATAGTTTGTATGGATACCCTTTACTTTACTTCTCCTCCAACCAACCAATCTTGCTTTGAATTTGTCAGAGCAAGTGTTTTCTTTTTTTATACTGTCAAGTATAGCTAACGAAAACAAACTGATCTTAATTAACTTTATTGCTCAATATCTTTATATGCACAAACCAAACATGAAAGATGGTCTCTTTGTAACAGGGGACACCCAAAAAAAAAAAAAAAAAAAAAAAAAAAAAAAAAAAAAAAAAAACTCTGCCCCCTGAATTTATGAAATTCACCCGTTATACTCCTTGGCATATTATGAATACCATCTGTTTGTTCATGTTGGCTCAGCATTTTATTTATTTCTTTATTTTTGTTTTTTTACTATTGTAGGACGGATGTTTCTCAAAGAGTGATTTTCCCGATGGCGCGTCCACTGACGAAGATTCGATCAGTTATTGGACCAGTAGCAGGCAAAGAGGGAGGACCCAAAATGACTCCACCAAGGTCCATGTGAACAATGACGAATTTCCACTGAAGAACCCTCTGATCGGCTTCGAGTAAGTGAAATGTGTCTCACTTTAATCTTTAAACTCTAAACTTATACAGATCAGCCAGGCAGCAGATTCCTCTTTAGGTATAGCTGCTGCAAATATCGCATATCTTTCTCTGTTGTTAACCTGTTCACATGTTTTCTTTTGACAGATTCAGTGTAGCTGCTGTGAATTTGTTAAAGGAATTGAAGACTTGCCCCAAACCATGTGTGGCCATCTGAAAAAGTTAACTTTCTGTCGCTTGCAAGTGACGTTTTGTTCGTGTCGCTACAAAATGCAGACAGTAATAAAACGTGATACCTTAATTGTTATCTTTCGCTGTCTAATTACGGACGGTAGCAAGCTGTGTGTGTATTTTGTGGGATCGATGGTGGTGTTTAACAATTCTGTTACACCTCATTTGAAACTAGGTCAAATTACCGGCATTAGACATTTCTTTTTGTGCGAGTCTTCACACCCTTTAACTTGTTGTGTGCCAGCATTGACATGTCAAGTATAAGATTGGCAACAAAACTTTCACGATTTAATTCTAACAATTTTCTCATAAACTGTGTGGAGATTCGTCATATCATGTGTTGTGCATGTAAGCAATTGCATCGAGTATGTTGTCAATCAAAACCAGCTGACTTTTTTTCCCTTCCTTTTTAAAGACTTTTATCCTTCGGGTGTAATGTCCATGTTAATATTTGTACTTATATTTTATAAATCCAATTTTGATTATGATCAATAGGTCACTGACAGGGTCTGCCACCAAACCAGTTAGGAGAAGAGGTAATTATGCATATTCATTAATAAAGGTCAAAGTTGATACCTAACTGTACGAAAATTTTATCAATGTCATACTTCATACGTTTCGAATTCAGGTTATCAATAACCGTGCATATTTCTATTAGCCACATTTTTTTGCTGGTTGAGCTTTAAACTCTGCAGCACCCCATTCCCCCCATCCCCCCCCCCCCTTCACCCGCATTGTATTGCCCTGTATGGATGTGTACAGTTATGAATAAAACCAAACTTACCTGCAAACAATAGGGTTAAGCATTGTTCTACTTACACCCATTGTGGAACAACTTAACAAAGTATTTAGTAGTTTACTTGAGCTTAATATCTTTTGGCTGTACGGACCATCAATTTCCTTGTTACGCTTGCATATACTGAATTTATGACATGTAGCAATGATAGGATTATTATATGTTAATGGCAGATTTATTAAGCAAACCCCCCAAAAAGATTCCCTAACCCCCCCAACCCACCTTCCCATCCTGGTTACACATTTGAAAACCTACTTATTGATCTAGACAAAAATTAATCCTTTTGCAAGGTTTGAGTTTTAAGTTGGACTGAATCAATTGAAAACACACTACATATTTTCAAGCATCATAGGAATCATTACCTCTATCAAAGAGGTAAACAAAATTGTTGAAAAGATTGACTCCATTAAAGAAGTCTCGTGAAAATGGAACTTACAGCATTTCAGTGATGAAGTTTAATGATTATTTCTTCTGAAACGTTCAATTTTTTGTTCCACCTCCTTTTGCACATTTTTGTTTGTATTTATAATGATATGGGCTACACTTTTTTCCTTGTATTTATAATAATATATATTTTTCTTTCTATTTATATAACTATACACTTTTTCTTTGTATTTTTAACAATATACCCTTGTTTCTTTGTATTTATGATAATGTACACTTTTATTTCTGTATTTATAATAATATACACTTTTCCCTTTGTATTTATAATAATGTACACTTTTCCCTTTGTATTTATAATAATGTACACTTTTTTTCTGTGTATATGTAACGGTATACACCTTTTTCCTTCTTCTTCGAATCTATAATAATATCACTACATCGTTTTTGCCTCTCAGATCGAAAACACAACAACGGGCTGAAGCGGCGGTCCAAATCTTTCAACGACCTGTCGAGCCTCTCCCTGGAGGACGAACTGAACATTGATTTAGAGTTTGATCTACCTTTCCAAGATCACCAGGGATCAAGGTATAGTCAATTTAAGGGAGACTTTTATCGTGATAAATACTACAATAGGAACATGAATATGCAAGGTTCACTAGAGACGTCCATGGAAAGGTCCTCGGACGGAGGAATCGCCGATATCGACTCCTCCGGCGAGATCAATTTGGAAGAGCTCTTTAGGATGCGAAACCGTAGAAAACTGTCTTCTGCATGGATTCATAAGTTATTTGAAGTCGGCAAGAATATGATCCATGAGCCCAAAAAAAAGTATAAGGAAGACGGCATGTTTAAAAACTTTTGAGGGGTTTTCTTGCGACCCGACATAAAACTAAGGATGATTATGTGTGTGTGGTCTTGATTTGGAAGTGATTTGATGCAGTGATTAACATTTGAGGGTTCCAATAAAAATCAGGCCATTAGAAACACGACCGTCGTCATGATAAGAGGGTAAATGTAGATATAATTGTTGTCAGGATCGTAGATCTTAAGTGTTTTAAGATTTCGGATCCAATTTTTGCCCTCTACAACTATCGCTATTTTCCTGGATACTGTATCTGATACTGAAAGTACCTTTAGTATTATCCGTGTTCAAAACTTCAAGAAGATTCCAAAGGTTTTCGGCCCCTGCAAACTGTGCTCATGCAGATAATAATCTGTACAAATCAAATTGGAACAGGTGAACTGCTCAGTTTGTAAAACTATCTCAATAGAGATGAAGTTGTCAACAGTTTAAGTTTTTACAATTTCAAATCTGTTTTTTTTTTTCGTGGAGTAATATAAAGTCCACTTGAAATGAAAATAAAATAAAACTGTTAGCAAACTGCTTATCCACTAGAGAGCCTGTGTGAAGAGAATGTGTAAAAGTAAGTTGGCCTGACGTTTTGATCCTATCAGGATCTTCTTCAGAGGCTAAATGACAAGTAACAATAACAGAAGGGACAAAAACAGGCACAGAATACAAACAGGTTAATGAGCATGGTGAACACAAAGAGAAAGATGTAAGGGGATTAGTAGAAAAATGTTTTTCTTTAAAGTACCATCACTCCATCCTAATATTTACACGAATATGTGCCACGATTTTAACGTGACACTGTTGGCTGTTTAGCTGGGAAATTAATCTGGTCACCTGATCACTAGAAATATGTCTGACCATTTTATTTTCTTTATACAAAAAAAACCAAACCAAACCAAAAAAAAAAACAAAGCCTTAATTTTATATAAAGTAAGTAGACCGTAGCTTAAAAGATCTCCACCCACATGATGTTTAGAACAGTATTAGCATAAATTAGCATAAATTCATCTATTTCTGTCTCCTGTCTAAAAAGTGCATTTCCAAAATTGCTGTCTATACAGCTCCTCCACCCGCCCTTTATTCATCTCATTTTCATAATCAAATCATTTTCATTTTCATAATCAAATCATTCTGGGCGTGAGTCTGGTGGTAAAAGTTGAATCCAACCTATGACTTTGTTGGTCTCAAATGTACCAATTTGCACAGATAGATGTAGCCTTCCAATTACACATCATCACATCGGGAGGGGGTTTGCGAAGCAATCTCTGGGCCGCCATTTTATATAATCTGGACGTCCTTCCTAATTTTACCCGTTCTAGGGTAAAAAATTAGCCAAAATTTGTCACCAAGGGTAGCTAAACTGTTTTGCTTATTGTGATTCTAGGGTACCTTTCTGTACTACAGTGTAGGAGATGACGTAAGGCCTGCAAGATTGGTACCGGGGTTCGTTAGTATTAGAAACGACATACTTATCTACTCTTTAAGAGTTATGTTTATAGGAATATATTTGTATGTAAATATAGCAAAGTATGTTTTGGAAAGCATCCTTCCATTATAGATATGATTTATGCAGTACTTTAGCCAAAAAGCAATTTTCTTTTTTATTACTAATTTTTTTAATTTTTTATCAAAATGTAAATATTTGTGTCTGGTCTTGTAAAGAAGTGAAGGTTGTATAGCAGGTTGTCATAGTGATGGCAGGAATCTTTGTATTATACATACATCATTGTTTTATATTACATTTATAATCATAGCCATAAAAAAAATCATGATAACCAAATTTCTACTAGCAAAGGTTCATAATTCTACCCAATTTTTTCCCTGCTAGATAATATAAAAATAAAATTGCAGAAACTTCAGGCAATTCTTGGGGTCTAAAAGTCATGCAGTTGTGCAGCTCCTGTGTAAATAAAGCTTATAAAATGTACATCTTGCAACCATTGGAAGTGTGTAATATTTTGATACTATGTATCTGCAAATCATATAGCCTTCTATGAGTGCATGCTTGGAACTTTCCAAATGTAGTCAAATAAATAAAAATACCATTCCGCGAGGTCGTCATAACGACCATTAAATTATGTCACAATGAAAAAAAAGGGTAATAGTTGAAAGCAAACACCAAACTTCACTACAAGTTTATCTCTTCTCGTATGTACAAAAATCAGACAGGGTTCGTCAAATAGCTTTAAGTTAAAAGAAGAAAGTGGTCACTAGAAAGACAAAAAGGTATTTGAATTAAAAATATAGAGAATTGATCTGCGGTAATTCAAACTGTGCGGTGTACTATGGCTAACTTTCATATTTGTTTAATACAGTATTAAAACATTAGCATAGTCATTTCTTGCATGCCCACTCACTGGATTATTTAACTTAATTAAACTGAGATTGGCCAATGTTTATGATAAACTAATTAATATGCATCAAAAATATAAATACGTAATAATCATCGCAATTAACATTAATTCATACCAACTATCTGCACAGTGTGGACTATTGTGAATGACATTGAAATAGTGTAGTTTGTTGCCTAACAACTGTGCAAAATCTTTAAGCTGGCCAGTTCAAGTGTAAAATTGTATCTCTGCTAATGGCAAAAATAACAAGCTTGTAGTGGCATGATGTGGCCTTGTGTGAACCTATACTTAGGTTGGGATATGCATGTAAAAATGTATACTCTACAAGTCAGCTTGTAGTCACATGTAGGCTTATACTTAGGTTGGAAAATATGCATGTAAGACTTTGTTCCCTACTAATTTGAAACTGTGTGTAAGTGGCTATCAAACAAGATACTGAGAAAACCATAGGATGAGGACAGAAAAATGCCTAAAGGGAGAGCTTATTTATCAAATTTTGGTTTTGTAATTTACAGGTCTGGAAGCAGCATAGATGGTATCAGGTAACGATATTGACATCTTCCTCAACATTGGCTTCACATAAAACCAGTGATATCCATCGCTACATCACAGCTAATCTGCTTCTATTAGAATTAATTTTATGTTTTGTTAGCAAGCAAGGTCGGAATGGGTCAGTGAATAAAAAAGAAAAACCCAAATAAGTAATGATAGTTTGGGGTTCTGAACTTCAGAGAAGTTATATTTTGGGTGTGAAACAAAAGATATTAGAGATACTGTATAAAGGTGTTATAGTTGAATGATGTGATGAACGAAGTATTATACCCTCCCTGCCTGCCCCTCACCTCTCTCTCTTGACCCTACCCTTAGCCGACGTGATCTTCATCATAGCATCCAATGAACCAAAGCTTAATGCAGTGAAAGTATCCATCATCCATTTACACCTAAGATGAGAGCTATATCGCCTTTGGTTTGTGAATAATTTGCTTGCAAGTTTTCATTGGGAATGTGTTTGAATGTTGTTATCGGTTTTTTTATTCATAGTTTAACTTTGCTAACATTTAGCTTAAAATCAGTCTCTATACTCATTAAATTAAAAACAAAGCCAATCTCTGTTGTATCAATTTTCATCCGTAGTCAGAAAGGTTGCCTTCCTTGGTATTCTAAAATTGATGGCAAGTGAGTGGAATTCATTTACCGCTGGATATCGCCAAACCTTTCTCTTCATTGAAACTTCTGTTATCATACCAGTGGCCATTATAATCTTAGTTCATGGCTGTATATACCAACGTGCATATCTTACATGTCTGTGCCACTATCGCATTGTATATCATATATCCCATGTTAATTTGCCAGAGACATCCTGCCCCACATTTCACTATGTACCGAATTCATCTTCTGTTTTACACTGTTTCTCTATTCCTTATGAAGAACTTTCAAAAACAGGTACAGGCATTGAAGTAAAGCATCGTGAATACTTTACCAAAATTTCTGAAGTATCACACCAAAATCCTCCCCCTCCCACTCCCCCTCCCCCCTCCCAACACACAAACACACACAACTCTCCTCCATCTCGACGGATTCATGGCACACTGATTCATGTCAGCAAGCCAAGTGTTGGAAGTTAAATCCTGATGTGAATTTTTCCATCACAATTTTTTGGCGTGCTGGACGTGGGATATTAAAAGGATCATGATTGGTCCATCGGTGACCTCTGACACGTATTCTCTTCCTTCTCTCTCTCTCTTACGATTCTCAGGTTTAATGCAAGGGACGCCTGTAAATCCTTTCTCCTTGCGCTGAAAGGAACAGACTGTTTGTCTGAATAAATAAAAAGACTCTACCCTGAAGGTTGGTCACATTTGTTCCATGAGCAGGCATAAAAAAAACTGCACTGCACAACCCTATAGCACTGCATGATAGAGACCACAATTCTCCCGTCAAAAACAGAGTCGCACTGTAAATCAAAAGCCGTTGTTTTAGCAGAGTAAATGTTTGGGGACTGAATCTGTAGATTCAAGTTAAAATCAACATAAAAGCAGGAATACGTAATGTTGACTGTTGATTCTTTTCTAGCAGTCAAGAGTTGGCGATTGTGTAAAAACAGTGTATCATGTACTGAGTCATGGGGCATTGCCTAAATGATTCAAAGTTTCGTAGCATTGTGAATAGAATAGTTAAACTTGACCCGTCAATCATCGTCAGTTTGTGAGACCATCATCCCCCCCCCCTGAATTGAATTTTGTGGATACCGAGAGAAACAAATTTGAGATAATTCCCACTGTTAGGCTCTAAAGGATCATATCTAAGCCACATTTGCATCTTGTAATCAAAATAACATTAAAATTATTCCATGTTTTAAATTTGGTCTACCTTCATTGGTAGTGTATCCTCATCTAATCTCCACTACACCCACACACCCCCCCCCCCACACACCCCCACCACCCACTGCACAGGAAGCATTGATGAAAGCATTGCTATGGATCTTTGAGAAGTTGTTAACAAAGCATAAGACATAAGGCACAAATTGTCCACAATGCATGTAGGTCTGTGTTTCCAACGTAATGTCTTTCACCACCAAAAATTGGATTTCACACTTTCACAGCAATTGCACCTAATCTAGGCTAATTTGCATATAAGAAGCAGGGCAGAAGATTGTTAATTCTGTCGAGGACTGGCTTCGCAGGCTAAATAAAATCATAGTGGCAACATTGCTGGCAGACAGATAGAAAAGAGATACTTCACAGTGTTTTTGGTGGACTTTTTAAAAATAGTAATAATAATAATAATCAGATAGCTGAGGGGATTTGGTTATGGCGATTTGAAGGATGAGGGGATTTGGTTGTGTAACTTTAGTCCATGAAGTGAAACAGTCTTTGAATAACAACTACTTACCCTAAACCATGTCAAAGGATTGAAAATCATTAAACAATGGTGATGCTAAAACATAATTAAACATGACTGAATCAGGGTATTCCCCAGGGGGAAGGAAATTAATATTTTGTTTCAAATTTTAGAACTTAAAAAACTTTTTTTTCTTAATTGTGTACAAAACTGTATGTAAATTTTTTTGTAATTAAGAAAACTAGAAAGTGCATTATATTTTCTCTCTTTTTTGTTGGTATTATTATTCGAAAATTTAATTTTTACAATGTAAATAAAATTCAACATTTGGGAAAAATACTGAGAGTTTTTCAGTAAAAAAAAAAAGAATAAAATAACTCTTGACTTAAGTGAAAGAATAATCATGCAATCATAAAAAAAAAGTACTTTGTATCCAACATAAATAATCCAGGAATTGAGAACCGATACGTTGCTTGTTTGGGTGTATAGGTTTTAAGGTGAGGCCTGTATAAAATTTGCATTACAAACTGCATTAAAAACGGAAATTCTTATCCATGTAAAAGGTTAGAATTTTTTTATCAACTTTTTTTTTTGCACTTTCTACACAAGTGCACTGTGTGTATACTTGATATTTTTTTTTAAAACTACGAGACACATTAGCCATGAGTGAAAAGCAGTCCGCCTTCTTTGCAAACACCAGGTTTAAACACTACTTTCACGAGCAGTTGCACCAAAGATTTGCAATATTTCCAAAACCATCATAATAATAATAGTAACGATAATAATGAGGTTAGAGTACTGTTAATCGTAGAAACTGGACTAATTTGGCAGAGGGCTGAGAAAAACGCGAGTGTTATGGCAAAGTTTCGAAGTATTTGAAAACCTATTATGCACCTGCATGTTTGTCTTGGCAGAAAAAATATTGATAAACAAGAACATTTTCTAAATCACAGTGGCATTATGAGATTCCCATAAAGAATGTTTTAGGCGAATAGTTTGAACGGGCCATGTTTCATATTGAGAAAATGAAATATTTTCTTTATTCATTTCTTTGGTAATTACCCTTTTGTTTATTAATTTTACATTTTTTTGTGGGGGG
>KN886534.1:36262-47675 GCA_000934455.1 Apostichopus parvimensis
TGTCAGCCATATTTAGGCCTATCTGAAAAGTTTGTTTACGTTGAAATTATCGAAGCTGCATAGCCATATTTGTAACGCTCCATCAAAGTTACATGTGCCTTCATTCAAAACAACTTAAGATACATTTCGTATTGTTTACATCTCAAAAAATGTGGTTTATTTTTGTTTGTTTGTACTTCATCCAAAAATGGTCACGGTGAAACAGCAGCACTTGACGTTAGTCTACACCAACAACACAGTTAAAGCGGAACATATGTACGTCATAGGTTCATTTGCATATAAGATATATAGGCTGACCTCGTTATCAGGGTATTTGCCAAATTATTGCAAGCAGATTGGTTTCAGTTTGCAAGGGCGTAGGAACCGGTGGGGCTGGGGGCGCCAGCCCCCCCAGTGAAAAATATGGGGGGGCGGAAGTATCATTCCGCCCACCCCCCCGCTCCGCAAGTCAGAAAACCCCTTTTTCATTTCCAAATGCTCCATTTGGAGCACCAAATTGCATCTAAGGCCAGGTTAAAATGCAAAATTATTTACAAAATGGAGTGGGTGTTGAAAGTATGCTATATTGCACCAAATTGCATCTGAGGCCACCTGGAAATGCAAAAAATTCCAACCCCCTCCCCTTAAACCTCTCCCCCAGGCCGGTCATCAGTCTGCAGCCCCCCCCCCCCTTCAAAAGTACCTTCCTACGCCACTGTCAGTTTGTAGTTTGGTGGGATTCAGTTCCCACTGCAGACTGCTTCAATGTGATTCATGGTGGCTTATTATAGCTATGAAACGGAACAGGTTATTAAAGTACTGGTCGGACAAAAGTTGTTAAATCAAAGGGTGTTTACTTGTGTTCGTTCCTTCTTTCGTGTTCGAAAAAGCAGTTCCTTGTTGGTTATACATTCAAGTACCCTTTCATATATGATCTTAAATTTGGCCTTCACTGTTATATTATACGTTACACCAGAGGGGAGCGGCACGGGGGGGGGGTGGGGGTAACTTTAACTATTAAGCAATGAAACTTACACGATTATGGACGATCAGTCTCACTTGATATTATATCTAAATTGTCTTACCTTTTGGAACCATCTATACAATGCTTATGGTATCCTGTAACACAAAATAATTGTATCTTTGTGCTATAGTCTTTATAGAGGATTGATAAGGAAGTAAACTGACTGTAACGCATATAGGTACAAATGCTTCCTGTATGGCGGCAGGTATCCAAATGATATTATTACAAACCTTTCTGCGTTGGCAGGCAATGATTGGGGGGGGAGATAGGGGGGGCAGTTAACATGGAGAGTGATTGGCTTTGCGAATGGGAAGGAACCCGCCTTTCGCTCTACCATCACTTTGAAAAAAATCGTCTGATTTCGAACTAACATTGATATCATAAGTGCCTTTCATATATTATAAGTGCCTTTTATATTTCATTTGATATCAAAAGGTGCCTTTCAATTATAAGGTCCCGAGTTCGAGTCACTCCAATTAAGATTAATGTATGTCGTCCAGTCACAGAGTTGTTGACAATTGACAATTCATAATCATGGACGTTAAATATGAATCTAAGAGACTGACTTCGGTCAGCTTGCAGCTTGCAGGAGGATCTCAGTAAAATACATACATAAGACAGCATTGTTTGTATACCAGAAGGCCTATATGTAACGTTGTATACAAGAAATATTTCTCTCAATCATGTTGTATATTGACTACTATATGTATCTATGTTACGGATCAAATACTGGGTTTTCCCCGCCGGCGTCACTTAAAACACCCTCTTGGTATACCAGACTAAACCACATACACTTCGCTATATATGACATTTTTTAAAAAAGATAACTGAACAGACTGAGGTACCATGCCGTTAACCACCATCAAATAATAGTTGACAAGTTTTATCTTTTTTCTTGTTTTACTTAACAGTCAAGAGAACAATAACATTATTAGTTTGTGTATATATTTATCATCATGAGTAATCATATTTCACGAAGCTTTAAATGATAAATATCCAACAAAACAGATCAATAGCAATTCACGAGGTCAGAAGTATGCTATTCAATATTTCGTACTTTATGGTAACACGCTCGACTGCTTCCATTCATTGCGATAGACTATAGGGAACTGTTGACTAATTTATATCGTCAATGGCAAAATACATGACGAAGCATCTATATCCCTCATTGGTATGACACGGTAAAAACCAGTACCACGCAGTGCAAAACTTCAACTTTTTGCAGTAAAAGATCATTCTTACAGCATCCAAAACAGAACAGATAGATTTTGTGTCGAAGAGTCGTTTTATGCTGGTAAGTTCAAATTTTATATTTTCAACCATATAGTTACAGTTAACATATAATATAACAGTACGCACGTAAAAGGCAGTTCTTTGTTGAGTTATTTAATTCGTTGATACATATTTTTACTCAAAGTAAAGTACTTTTTAATTAGCAATATTAGGCCTGCTTTTCGTGAAGTTTGCTGTAGGGTAGATTACATAAAAGCAATCTCCACAGTATTTTACACAGTATAAACCTTCATTCACATGCAGCAAATGGCCATAGAGTAGTCCATATAGTGTGCATATAATTGCAATGCACAGTTTACTATACTTTTTTTTGGTGGGGAATGCATCATGTCTGCCAAGGAATGCCATCTCAAAAGTAATGTGGGATAATATATACTCTTTAAATTACTAACGTAAGTATAAAATGAACTAGTATAATAATATTCATAAACCACCCCTTTCCAGTTTGGTAAATCCGTCAGAGGAGGAAGGGGTGGTTGGGATTGTAACTTCAAGTCGGTCTACCAATACGCCACCATGGCATGCGATATAGGCTCTTGCAGGAAGCAAACTTCAAACCCAGCCTCTCATCTCAAATGCTGTTGATCATCATTACATTTCAATCACCTTTTTTGAGGGGCGGAGATGAGGAATGGCGTTAGATTCAGTGATGTATGACATGAGAGAATGTTTGAAGAAGATTCAGAACAGGATGGGGGGGGGGGGGCAGATTAGAATGGGTAAGAAGTAGGAAAGGGGGAGATAAGTACAGATGGGGACAATAACGGGAGGGGATCAGAACGGGAGATGGGGCAAGAATGATAGTCATGAGGAGTATACCAGGGGTGTGAGAACAAGACAATCTTAATATCGTCAACCATCGAATCGAAATGTAACGACATATAGCCATTTATTTAAAGGTGACCAGCGAAGAGTCAAGATTGATAAAGTCTGGCACGAAGAACCTGTTTTTTTGGGGGGGGGCGGGGGTGTTGCGGAACGGATCCACTCTCATCCCCTACAGCTCCCATAGGCCAACAATTGGACTGTGTCATGTATTCGTGACGTTGGAGTGTATCAGTATATACGATATATGATTCTATTGGCAAAAGCAGGCACTGCGCATGACCCTATGCAAAGTTGGCAATAAGTCATCATATGAAAGACTAGTAATGTGTATATACTAGAATGGCTCTGGTACAAGTGTGTGTTTTCGTTATCACTTTAGTTGTGGTGTTCTCATACATAAGACTATTTCCTTCATTTCCGTGCAAGACACTCAATGAAGGTATAAAAGGCTATGATCCGCTAAGTTTATCTTATGAATCATTATACTCTGTAATCACATTAATGTGGCACAACAGTTAAGTGTCAGTTATTGAAACATTACGTCATGTCTTATCTATCATGTCACGTGATTACATCTTCTTAAGATGAACAAATATCATTTGTGATGAATTTGACCGAACTCAGACAATCCCTCTTGAAAACATTGATTATAGTTTTCGCTGCTGTTTTATATTTGCAGTATCGTAATATCTTTCCTATATTCTTGCCCATTCCGTTAAAGGTGATTAATTGTTATTCAGGATTTCAAACATAAATGTATAATTTACGTAACTTAATGAAACGTTATTATTATAACAATAAAAACAAGAACTAATGAATAATATCGAAAGATGAATTTGTGTGAATGGAATAAGATCAGTTGGTATATCGTCGCTAAACTAATTTTCTGTTTGTATAGAGTAACAGGTTCATCGACGGTAAAAGGAAGTAACTAATGGAACTTAGATACAGCTAAGTCACGAATGCTCTAGAGCTAAGGTTAATGATGTCATTGTTATTCTTATTAAATGTTGTATACCCTTTGCGGTTAGCGTGGGATGTATTCCCTAACTTACTTGACTTTAGGACGCATGCATAGTTGTATTGTGTTCAAAATTTAAAATTCACACTTATGGGCTTCACACCGTTCGTTTCGCCAGCTATAAACTGTCAACCTGCGCAGTTAATAATTGACGAGGTTTCCATTTTATTGTATATATGGCTACATAGAGATGTGGGTTTTGTCCCGCCTCACGGGACAAAACACAGTTTTCCAAGGTCCGTGTGTCATTCATTATACTCATTGTCAAAGGCGTTACCTTTAGTTGTCACTGAATCTACCGCAGTGTATTGCCGGTCGATATGTCATACATCAGAGAGTTATGCACATAAGGTATAGGCATACGCAGACATTCCAATGCAAATAATTAACGCATATCATGTAGGCGTGTTGAGCCTATATCGAAAATAATATTGCGTACGAAATGAGGTAACTCATAGAAATGCAAACACAGGAATGAGTTGATTGTTTACACTCTTCGTGGTTTCATTATTAATTTCCAGGCTTTAAATGTCTGATCTGTAGGGGCCAACCATGCAACAATATTTGTAGTAGGTCTGGGTGTGGTGTTAAATACGCCTCCCGCCCCTTCCCCACCCTCAGTTTTCAACCTCACACAAAAGTGGTTATTACTACAACGAATGTTCCCAGATTATTCTATATGGGTACACCACTCCGTTACAAAACCCTGGGTCCGCTCTTGTATACCAGCTTTGTAAAAAAGAATGCATTCGTTCTGATGTATTGCATGATATATTGCATCAACAGGCCTTGCAACGTGTAAAACATTGTATTTGGTCATGAACCGTAGCCTATACCCATAAACTCTGAGTATAGCCCATGTGAGTATGTGGCATAATCGAAGGACAGTGATAGCATACAATTAACTTATTACAGGGAACAATGATGCAAAGGTACCGAAAGGGGGATTCTGTATAACCACAGGTGACAAAGCATCATTCCAATCAAAACAAAACTATATTCTACACAAAAGATGTTGTATAGGAAAATTGAATGCGGTATTAAAGTAACAATAGTGTAAAGGCAATGAGATAGGCGGAATATAAGACCAATTCTTAAAATAAGTTTACGGTGAAGTCGGGATAACAATGACACCATGGTTATGCAATATATCGACTCATGGCCTTCAGATCTGATAGTTCCTTCAAAATTCCTGCTTTTGAAATCATGCCCCTCAGAATAGTCGCAAAAACAGTCTTAGATTTCAACGTCAATATGAGCTCGATTTGTTTGGTGTGTTTGCTCGGTCAATCTTCTGGCTAGCGATGAAGGAAGTGAACAAATTGAATCGAAACTAAGCACGGGCTCAGTTATCCACCGTGCGTAATATAGACCCACACTATACGTTTGTTACCATGGTACCCTATATATTAGTCTCCTATCAGTCGTTACATTTGATTTGACTTGGATCCAACTTTAATCTACCTTGATTCACCTCCCCCCCCCCCCCCCCCCCCCCCCCCAACCGCTTCAGCCCGTTGCAAATAAGAATTATTTGCAGAACAAATATAGTCTATACAGTGATTATTGATAAGGAATAATGATTCTGCAGGAGGTTGACGATTAACAAAGATTTTGTAACTGGCTTTTAACGAGCATTAATGTGGAACGTTCGATTGTACATCATGCCTGCCAACAGCTCCAAAATAGATCTGGTGCAACATACCTAAAAAATAGAAACTGTCAAGCTACAAAACTCCCTTAAAATATCTAGACAAATACATCCAATGTTAATACTTTTGTCACAGCTATAGGTCATTTGTTCGGTCACAAAACAGCCTATAGCTAGTCAGAACTGTGATGTGCATTACTGATTGATGAACAATGAACGGTCCAGGGTAATGATAAAGTGCATACATAAACTTTCATTGATACAAAACAAAATATGAAATTCTTGAGAATACAAACAGCCGTCTTTTCTTTCTTTTTATACTCAATGTCACTTCTAAAACAATCACATTATAACCATGAAATATTCAATTTAACTTTCTGTTTTCCACATTATACATTTATCCACACTGAAAAGATGAATTTTGTGTTGAACTTTCACAGTATAAACTGCTTCTCTATAGAAATATCCACCTGATAACTTTCTTTGGTATCCACGTCTCTTTACTATCCACTTTCACATTTTGACTATCCCCTTAAATTGTCTATAACAAAACATTTTCTTGACTTGTTTTTTCAGAGGGGAGGGGAGGGGAGGGGGAGGGGAGGGGAGACAAATAATTGGGGCCAATTGGCTACCATGTGTGGGTCATGTGTTGATCATAAATAAACATTGCGAAATGCAACTGAGTATAAGGCAAAGACAATGCGTAGTAAAAATATTTTATTAGGCAGTAGGCAGTAGAGTGCATTGTAAAGATGTCAGCTACATAGCCTTCTATTTAGATAAAACTCGGTATACATCGTAGTTAGCTAAGGACTGTAAAACAATAGAAAAAATATTTAAATATAATAAATTCGGTAGTGTATTCATATGCCATTGCCCCCCCCCCTTTTCTTAGGGGGAGGTGGCTAAATTAGGTGCCCGGATCCAACAGACCAACATGGTTAGTCCTGCTCTGCATGGGCCAGCATAGATTAGGTTACATCTGTTATGGCAATGTGGTAGCCTGTTAGGTTATTAAATGTATTTGATTTCTATTTTAAAGAACAGATTGCGGTTGCCAGATAGTTAACATCCGTTTTAATGCTTACAGGAAAAAACACTAGAGCCATATTCAAGTCACTTTTGAAGCATGTTCTATGCTGAGAAAAGTTATGCAATGAACACCGCCAACCCCCCCCCCCCCACTTACCCACCAGGCTTTGGAACATTCATCTCTGCATGAGCAAAGGTTTACCCTAAATCGTTATTTTGTTTAACATGTGTCAATGATATTTCTTTGTTTGTTGTTATCAGTGATATCGTCATTTTGTTTCAGGTTCTACTTTGGTACTACAATGAAGACGCCCTCTTTCTACAGAATCCTGGCCATACTCCTTACCCTGGTAGGGATCGTTCATTGTCAGCCGCCATGTCCCACTATTTGTTCCTGTAATCCTGATCCTGTATTGAATACTGGGGTAATTGACTGCAGTAATCGCGGTTTGACATCCATACCTGATGATTTGTTTTATCCATTAGGAGGGTTTATTGGTAAGATAGACCTATCAAATAACATGTTGACTACACTAGATATCGATCGGGTGTTCACGCTTCTTAGAGGTAACCGGGTCGATGTACTTGACTTCAGTTCAAACTTAATATCTGACGTCACTGGAACATTTGACGCAGACGCAGGGAAAGATTATGTAACCCTGAATCTGTCCAGTAATGCGTTCACCTCTTTTCCTCCGGAGGTCATTCCCGTAACACACGATCGCAACAAACTCGTTCTTGATTTCTCGAACAACCGGTTAACCGAATTAACTCGACATATGTTTGCTGGAGGTAATGATCCTCTCTTGTTTGGGTTTGAATTCCTCGCCAGAAATAACTTAATTAATCGAATAGATGACGAAACCTTCCAAGGAGTTGGGATCGTAGATACAATTCTAGATTTGAGGTCCAACCTCTTGACTACTCTCTCACCGACCTTCCAAAGCCCAGCTGGAGTCCGAGAATTGCGCTTTTCGGGTAACCCTTGGAACTGTGACTGTAATCTTCGATGGATTATCAATCCTATGCGATTTCTCGTCAACCAAACATCGAAGGATCCTCCTAATTGCGTAACACCAGTTGCAATTCAGGGTAGACCTATATTTAATCTAATATCAAATGAATTTACCTGTCTACCATTCCAACAGGGTCCGCTTCAAAGAAACATTGTCAACCAAGATAGCTTTACTTTGAGTTGTCCAGCTTCAGCCGATCCACCCACACCTGAGATCAGCTGGACTGTCTGGTTACCCTGTCCTAATGGTAGCGACCCTCTAGAGTTGTTTTTTACCTCCGATGAGATTACTTTGAGTAATATAGACACTAATCCTAGGGCGGCGTTTAGATGTACAGCAATTAATAACGCTGGAAGTGTGGACTTCGACCTGGATATTCGAGTCGACGGTGAGAAAGGTATTGATATCCCAGGAATGTCAAATACAGTGCCTCCTGACAACCCTGGAGAACCTAGTGTAGAGAGCACAATGACAACCACAAAGATTGTTTCTGGTGTTGTTACAGTAGGTGGTGACGGAGATGGGTCTTCCACAGTCGGTGGTAACGATGGTAAGCGTTCGGAATCACCGAATCGCCCCGTGGCTGGTATTATCATACTTGTTATAATACTCAGTATTTCTTGGAGTATAATTGGATTTTTAATCTACCGTATATGGCAATTAAAGAAGGAAGCCACCGCAGTGGGTAAGCGACCACCTACCGATGCAGAGTCAAACGGAAATACCGCCAAAGCTGTCTCTAAAAACGTTACCTATAATGATGTAACGCGTAACCAGGGCTGGAAGGGGTCAATAATTCATCCAGAGTCGTCAAGTGCACCAACCTATGCGGCGCCTGAAAAATTGAGACATGTGAAACCATCGGTACCTATGAAACCACCTTCACTAAATAAACCAGTTCCACCACCTAAGCCCAAATCGAACCCTTACCAGTACAATACCGAAATCGAGTACGATGACCCGCCCCTCAGGTTTGGAGCTCATAATGGGGGATATACCTACACTAATGATGACAGTGCAGCATAATCTATACAAATGAGACCAACATGACAAGCGATTGGGAGATTATTCAATTAATAATTCAGATCCGCTTGCTTTAGCACAAGCAATGGGTTAATATTATATAGGCGTGACACCGCTCTGTGGTAAATTTCCTATTTTCAATCCGGTTCTAGGAAGGGGTAGTCTATAAATTGTGCTTCCAATAAAGTAATAGTATACCGTAAACGCAATATATAATCGTATACCTTGTTGTTTACTGTTGTTATTCATTGTTGTTTACTGTTATTGTATATTGTTTTTGTTTACTGTCGTTGAATGTTAGTGTTTAATGTTTATTTCTGTATTCAGATGCTACCCATTGGTTTGGTTTTATTTACATTGGTATAAAGATTACTATAAGAGTGACGAAAAGTTTCCAACGACTTTAAAAGTTTATAGCCTAAGATAAACACCGGTACTGGACGTCAAGACATTTCAATTTTCATTAAAAATAGGGTTAAAAATACGATAGATCGTCAAAAGTACTTTTTTATCATTATAAGTAGGCCTATATCATTTATGAAATCATTTTCATTTTTAGACAACTTGACTACAGACGTTTCATTTTCGGTCAAATTGTCGTTATGTATAAGTGCCTATTAGAGCACACGCAACAATGGCTTCGGCTTCCACTCCTGATGTTTATTACCGATACAAAACAATAGGAAATGCGAAAAACTGTTTGTGTTAACACTGATAATTGAAAAAAATATTTGCCATTTATTACAAGAATGAAAAGGGATAAATTCGTTTGGATTTCTTTCTGTATATTCCCGGGTTTTTTGCGTCATTAATTGCTTTGTAGATAATTGAGTATAGTTGTATATAATTAATGGCGAATATCTTACAAATTAAAACTCAAAGTATACACACATAGCTGGAAGCTTTTTTTATATTAGGACTGATGCATACTGAATCTCATCACAAAGACTACGTACATTGATGAACCCGTATATTAAACTGTGGTAGGTTACTTTGCCAGGCGATAAGGTAACGCGCTTATACTGAAGCCTAAGTCATGATTTAAGAGAGCAAAACCGCTATATATGGAAAATAATCGCGATGTAATCATTAATAGTGTTATAGCATACAGTGAGATATGTAGTCTCAATTGAAATACACATGCAATGCGTGTGTGTTTGTTTTGTTTTGTACCATGCAGTTGTAAATAGAACAAAGAATTTGTATACAATAGAATTATTTCTAATGTTATCATTTATAACTTGTCATTGAACCAAGTCATTACATATTGTATTTTGTAATTGTTATCCCAGTGCCCGACCCCTATCCCCCCGTCCCGTCCGTACCAAAGATATTGCCGTCTTATATAACAACTCACAACCCAGTCAATTAAAAGATAGGCAGCAACGTGAATATGCAAGGTAGGATACTCAATATTATTCACGGACGTTTATGCATATAGGTATTATCTTCAAGTTATTTTTGGTTCTCCAGTTTAAAAGGCGGGGTGCGTTCTGAGCCAACCCCATGCACGTGTCTAAGCGATTTGATCAACAATCGCGGATAGTCTGTCGTATAACCTTTTCAAAATCTAAATCGTAATTTTATAATACAATGCCATCATTAATTGGTTGAATTTCTTGATTTTGGATACAAATATATTGGAAGTACCATTTTCTGAATCTCCTGTCGTTCGATAGTTACAAACTGTCTTCCTAAAGCCGGTCCAATAATTTCGAAAGCAAGGTACGACAACGAAAAGATGCATAAAAATAAATTCAACAGAACCCTGAAGCTAGTTTATCAATAGTTTATTTATGAAGCGAGAAAGGTTTTTTTTTCTATTGCATGGCCCAATTAGTCTTCCGTAGAATAGTACAGCGACACTATGACGGTTTTCCTTTTAGTGTCACACGTTATGCACTATTCCGATAGCACCGTAATCTCAACCTAGAACCTTTCTCTCACTCCTCCATCTAAACTCCTCTAACGGACTCTATATTCCAGTTTTTATTTAAATTTCCAGCTTCGTATTCAAAGACAAAATTTGCATATTGAGTGACGTGTGAAGTTTTCGATAAATTGAAAAATCGCAACGTGTTTTTAACCTATCTGGTTTTTTTTTCGATATGTGTTCTGACGTCATACTGCAATGACTTTACTATAATCATAGAATACTGGAATGCGGGGAATAAAATACTCCGTTGACTGTTTCATACTCCAATAGGTTTGTATCAGTCGCTTCCTTATTTGGACATGTAGTTAATTGTACGTTGTTTTATGTTGTGACTGGTTAAGACAAATTTAAGACTGGAAAACTTGCTTTACACAACATAGTCTGTAATATCACATTACTGCTTCTACTTCTATACATAACTCAACATAACATTTCTTCTAGGCAGAGGATCGTATGTCCGTATTATCATGAGCAAAGGTGTGTGGAAGCGAACGGTGAGGATCGAGGGTCACGTGCACAAGATGCAAAATATTCAAACCTCCATGCAATCAGCCATGCTGCACTCTCCCTCTGCCATTCCCTGGACCTCATCCCTATAACAAACATA
>KN886534.1:57422-69106 GCA_000934455.1 Apostichopus parvimensis
GACCTTGATCCCATGCAGGTGAATACTTTACAATGTTGATTGATCCTACTACCAAATGGTCACCTGCATCAAAAGACCCGTTTGCGTCATATGCTACTCTTTATGCAGACCTTGATCCCCTGCAGGTGAATACTTTAAAATGTTGATAGATCCTACTACCAAATGGTCCCCTGCAACAGAAGACCCAACAATAAGTTCTCTTTGTCAAGTCAGTTCTTGAAAATATAGGATTGTCGATTAAATTCGGTAAATAAACATAGATGAGACAACCATGTTGGGTAAACAATAACATGTGGAAGCCTCGCAAAGTTAACGACAAGAGAGTCAACTACTCGCTTCTACTCAACGTTCGTGTATATTTCCTATACAATTAGCCATAATTAACCTTCATTAACTAAGCGTGTACCCAACCATACATATCAGTTGCAGAAAAGTGATTATAAATCATTGATATATGGTAGGTAATGTTGAAGTTATGCGCCCTCTTCCAAAGATATATCGTATTTACAATAGGGAGCTGACACAAATTGAATCTCGTCCGTTTTGGTTTACTTTTTTCTCCTTCTCGGGGGGGGGGGGGGTTCCGTTGTTGACAAATATAGGACCCTAGGAATATTAAGTTTGGTAATATCGCCATGGTAACTGAAGTGTGTATTTTTTAATTGTTTATTATTCATTCCTGAACGGTATTTTCCAAAAAACGAATTTCTTACCCCAGATAAACCTTCCAGGTATATAAAATAACGACATCTACCAATATGGAGTTGTGTCTCGCAAATAAACACCTTTTTTTTCAAAGTCATTTAAGTGTCAAAAATATAATTGGATTGAACAGCAGAATTCAGTTTCAGAATAATGAACTTTACAATGAGGGCAATCGTAAATTTACCTCAGCAAAAACCAGTTCACTCTTTCTTTCATTCATTCTTTTTTTCTTTGATAACTCGGTCTGAAAAAAAAAGAAACCGCGCGAAAACAACAAACACACCTGTAACCTTTTCATTTACCCGGAGTGTCATAAGAGATGTTTGCAGGTCGCATATGCAAAGTAGGCCTATATTATGAATGTGCAATCAGCTGCAGCCTATCCACATCACTTACCGTCCATATAAAGTGACCTCAACCGTAAGAGAGTAAACTTGTTCACGGTTTATTTATTTCAAAGTTAACCAAACGGTTCCTCATTCTGGGTTGAAAAACGCTCGCAACAACATCAAATCAAACATTACCACCGATATCGCCCATACTCGCAGAAGATCACCGGCGTACCAATCCTTCTATATTCTCTCCGATGTTCACGGATATTCGCCGACAATTACCGAGACTCGTCAAAACTGGCCTGCTATCGCTGATAGTCATCGACATTCAACGATACTCGCCGATTATTACCCATATTTATCGATTGCTATCCTCTCCGGACTTCGCGGATACTCGATGACGATTGTTGATACTCACATATACGTGGTGATACTTACCTATACTCGCTAGTACTCTTCGACACTCGCCGATACTTGCAAACAATTGTCGCTGCATTAAACAACGAGCCGCAGGTAAGCTTTGAAGTGTTATCACTTTGAGAATTGCGTTGATTTGGCTTGCAACGTAAGAAATGTCTCCCGGCAATTATTTACCTCAAATGATATCTATGTTGGTAATTTGTTGATTTCATAAACTAGGAATTCACTAAATTAAGAACCAAACGGTTGAAATCTCGAGGAAACCTACTTACCGCCCGAAAGGTCCCAATGTTTTATTTTTCACTTACAAAAAGTGTAATTAATCTTTTAGCAAATTTAAGTCCAACGTCACTCTGATCTGAATGTAGCTTCTAATTACACAGTTTACCTTACAGAGCGAGCACAGCAGTTAAAAATATGCATCAATAGGCCTATCTTGAAAATTCCTTTTGAGACGAAATTATATGCATATTACGTATAGCCCCGTACAGTAGATGCAGTGGTCGATTGTAACCATGCGATGCTTATGATGGGTAGCATAGCACCATATTTACTACAGCAGTCCGTTGTTTACTTTGGGTGTTGTTGGCTTTGGTGTCTACTTTTAAGAAATGGAAGGTGCTATTTCAGTTTCCGTTAGAATGGTAGAATTTCTTAGGCTAAGCACTGGGTTACTCATGTCTTGTTAGGAAAACGTACACATAACCAGAAGAGATGTAAAGTACTGGTGTTTTGTTACTAACTTGGGGTACCGTATCTAACTGTCGCCTACTTTACAATATAGTGTTACAGGAGATATTGGATTCTGGAGGTGGGGTGGGGGTGCAGGGGTGCTTTGCTTTCCCTGTTTTACTTTTACGATTGCGCTTTTGCTTCATTTAATTGTATTGGTTCTTCCAACTGTCTTGAGGGCTACTCATGGGCTTAAAGTTGCGCATCTGATTTAAGTCCCAGACCAGTTTTAAAGTAGTAAATGTCAAAATATGGCCTTATGCTTCTAGAGGAATATACATGGTATTTTCATCATTTGCAAAAATATGTGAAAACAGAATTCACCAAGGAAAATTTCTTTTCTGTTCTTGGTATATATTTAATTTCTTCAAACGTACACCACAAGTCTTCTACACTACTTGTAACATAAGTATGAATTATGATAAATCGCTTACTATTTCATGATGATGATAGGAAGAAGAGAGACTTGGGGTGGGGGAGGGGTGGCCATTGGCGTGAAGGGGGTGGGGGAGGGGTAGCCATGGGCGTGAAGACAATGAGGTCATGTTGACTATGGTGACGCTATGCTTCCAAAGAGCAGGATTCTTTTGAATGATTTTTCTTTAAGAAACATTAAACAAGTTATATTTACATTGGCTCCGCTGTTTTTGACTCATTGTTTGTTTTGCCGTGATTACGTCCGGTCAATAATAACCTGTTAATATACGAAACTCTTCAAAAAAGTGGGTGTAACTTTTATGTCAGTAATATGAGAACTGAATGAAAACTGGTTGGCAAAGTTGGCCATGCAGTAACTTTTATTTCTTCTTCATTTTATTTAGAGAACTTTCTAACAGGAAAACAGAACAAAAACTAGACAAATATGACCCTCTCTCTAATCCTTTGTACTGTCTTCCTTCTTGGAAGGGTTCATGCACAGTGTCCGACAGCGTGCTTCTGCACCAGTGACGTCATCGACTGTAGTAACCTCAATCTTAACGAACTGCCTGTTGGCACCACACCATCGAATTTCGACAGACTCTCACGACTTGATTTTTCAAATAATAGGATTAGTTTCTTGGATATAGATCGATTATTCCAATTTATTAAGGGATTAGAGGTTGATGTGATCGATTTCAGCTCTAATCGTATCAGTGACGTCAATGGTACTTTTGATGCAAACGATGGGAAAGACTATCTTGTACTGAATTTATCCAGAAATGTTCTACAGACATTCCCGTCAAGCATAATCCCTTTGAATCACATCAGAGGGATGATAACTATCGATATCTCGCACAACCAGTTAACCGAACTTACCAGAAATATGTTTGCTGGTGGGAATGACGTCACTCTACCGAGATTTCAGTTCTTCGCTACAAATAACCTGATTAGTCGTGTCGATCCAGAAACATTTCAAGGAGTCAGCATACTTGATGCTATAGTTGACCTACGATCTAACTTAATCCGAACCCTGACTGAAGATTTCCAGCCACCAAGGAGTGTAAGGCAGTTACGATTCTCCGATAATCCTTGGCATTGTGACTGCGATCTTCGTTGGATTATAACCCCAGCCAATCGACTGGTTAATCACACCATGGCTGATCCCCCTGCATGCCGAACCCCGGCTGCGGTACAAGGACGTCTAATCTTTGATCTACGGCCAGATGACTTTGCATGCCTTCCTTTCCAAGATGGACCGTTACGACAAAACTACTTAAACATGGATACTTTTCTAGTACGGTGTCCTGTAAACGCAGACCCACCGCGGTTTCAGGTTGATTGGCAGGTATGGATACCGTCGCCATTCGGGTTAGATCCTATCCAACTCTTCTTCACGTCAGAGACGGTAGGACTGAGGGACCTGGTAGCCAACCCCAGAACAGCCTTCAAATGCACGGCAAGAAATAATGCTGGGAGTTTGACTCTTTCTCTTGACATCCAATTTAACGGAGAACCCGGTTTACCGGTACCGGAGTGCCCAGCTGTTATGGCTCCAGATCAGTGTTAATGCCCTTCACTTCACACGAGGACCTTCCTTATCCACAAATGTGCTACTCAGAGGAAAGTATCCCCACCTTCATAACCTCCGGGAGTCCCATCTCCCTCTCTCACCCATGTCCTTGAAACATTCAGTGTTCACCTATATAGAACGGCTGCATTTTATTTTTCAGTTGATGAACAAAATACAAATTCAAATATAGAAAGCCATTTTAGGATGTAATTAAGACTTTCTAGTGATACAATTTGGATCACATTAAAACCCTGTTTGTTTTGCTACTTTTCTGAACATCATTTATGAACAGTATGTCAGTGGTAAAACACATGAATGTATCAGCTCCCAGGAATTCTCTATGGTTAATTCCCATTCTGTGAAGGCATCCAGCAACGATGGAATAGAGTGAAGAGGTAGAATGCGTATTTAATGATATGAATTACCGTATACACATTATTTATCAAAACAAAAATACGGCAGAAAAAGATAAAAAAGAAATGTGTTCTCTTTTGTTAGCATGTATCCAGGCATTAGCCTGTATACAGGCAACTTATATATACAGATAGTTAAGCTAGCAGAATGGATTGATAAAATAAGAAGTTCATTGCTTTGATATGTACGGTGGCTTAATAGGGACATAGGTAAAAAAAATTAAGTGTCCCCAAATCTCAAAATGTTGACTTTTTACCTCAAATGTTTCTTTACTATGTCTCTATTAAGCCACCGTAGATATGACATAACATTCTATTATTAACATATGACGTGAACATCTAAGAATAATATAAACCTTTCATGGAGCCTGAAGGCAACTACATTTATTTCATATATAACAGTGTATAGTTTGGTATGTTTACGATGTAGAGGGTGGGGTAGTTGGGACAAGACCCTCTAGAACAGGGAATGTAAAATCTGTCCCATTTTGTTGTTCGTTTGGTCATTTTAGCTTAAGTCGCCAGCTATTCAAACATGGGTGACATTAAATTCAAGTTCCAATATGATCAAGTTTATTACATTGTCCTGGAAGAGGCCTGAACAAACTCCTGAACTAACAGTAACCCACTCACCCCTCCCCCACCCACATATAGTCACTGGTGTATTTATTTGTTATTTCTGAGAAAAATTCAAATGTTATTATCGATAGTTTGGTTTATGAGTTCTTAATTTTTGTTGATATCTTATACTTGGAGAAAGAATTAAAAAAAACACCTGACATTTGTGTTATCTTTTCGCACATCGATTCTTTTATTATTTTGCTTTTAATCAGGTCATACAGTAGTGTGAAATCTTGTAGTTTTAATTTGCATCAAAGTATGTAGCATGATAACTCAGATCTGAATATTAAATATACTTACGATATGTTGTCAAGTAACACAGAGGTGTGTGAAAAGCGATAACAGAGAGAGAGAAAAAACATTATTAGAAAAAATTATGTTGAGACAAAGATATTACAGTGTTAGACCGACAGATGAAAGTGAAAAATTCCAGTGTTCTTTAATTTCTTAGTATTTGTTTCTTGACACAACAATGAAGGGTATTGAATTAAAGATGGCAATACATTGACCGAAGATAAAGCAAGCACTACAATACATCTCATATTGAGTAAAAATTACGGACAAATTGAGAGGTAGCCCTCTAAAGATATATATATCTATGGCATTGTAAAACTCTATGCTACCCCACCCAGTTCCCCTTGTGTCGGCCCTCTAAACGACCTCAAACTAAAGAGACTTGTCTATAACTGCAAAACTGCAAGTATCTGACTAGAGCAAGTTTGTCAAACTTTGTCCCACAGAGGTACTATAATAACTTGTATCCATGATATGAGCAGGCGCGTAGCCAAGGTGGGGCGAAGGGGGCAGGCGCCCCCCCCCCTTGAGCATATTTTTATTTTTGTATGTTTTTATGATATCGCTAGTAATTTCAAAGAGAAAATGCTAAGATGCAACTTACAAAGCCTAGCAAGTGCCATTTCCAGCGATCTGGGAGGCATTTTCAGCCAAAATATTCTTGTATGCTTCGCGCCAACCCATGGTGGCGCTACGCTTAGATAGTTTGCAATGCCGTATCTACGGATCTGTTAGTTGGCCTACAGCTATGCCCCTCCCTTGGCAAATTCCTCGCTACGCGCCTGGATATGAGTCGAATCAGGAATTGATTGGAGAAAAAAATTTGGATCAACCTTAAGATTTAATGATTTGTTAAAACTCTCTGAAGAAATCTTCCATTTATGTCCAGCATGTTACCTGTATAGTTGTGAAACTCCTCAGGACAAGAATCGTGTCCAAGAATAGTTGGCAGAGAGCCCAGTCACATAACCAAGTTGCCTGCTCAAAAAACTGGAAAACACTGAACCCTGGGCACTTATTAGACAATGAAACAGGAAAAAACAGACTGTTTACTCTCCAAATCAGAGGTTAAGGTCTGTATAATAGCCTGGGAATATTTAGGTGAACTTATTTTGAGTACTGAAGACAAGCAAATACACTTTGACTGTGTACTCCTGTTTACGTACAAGAAGCACACAATGCAATGTAGGCATTGAACATATAATAAATAATGATATTTACCTGTTAAAATTAAATCTTTTCAATATCATAGGGAAATTACACAACACTATGTCAACTTTTGACCATTTTTGACTATGAAAAAACAAAATTAAGCAAAAACAAACATTCTACGGCAAAGATCAAAACAAGTTCGCATAAATTAATTTGTCTGACGAGAGAATTAAATAAAAAACTTCAAAAGTTTGTTCTGGAAATTATTATCACCAAAGACTATACGACACTTATTTAAAGTCATAATTTGAATCCAAACTTGGATACTTTAACAAACCTGTTTTTCTTCTAAATTTATTGGACATTACAATTTGTGGCTATACAAACTTTATTTAAATAGTCTGGAATGTTCCTTTAAGTCAGAAGTGGATGATGATATCAGCTCCTCAGTTTCTGTTTATTAGTCACATGATCTGTTACCCCTGACAACAGCTATCCCTGACAACAGTTGCCCCTGACAACAGTTACCTCTGACAACAGACCAGCAAAGCCAACATACCAGCCATAATAGAAATTAAAGATTGTATAGGCAGGTATGTTACTTGCAAATATAACAGGACATGTTTCTCATGTATGAGTACAAGGCTTAAGCATGAGTACCAGTTCACATCTTGCAACAGTATCTCTACTGGATTTTCAATATGAGTACAAAAGTACAAACTCATGTGAGTACAAGCACAGGCAACAGTACACACGTGTACTCGCTGCAAGTTTAGTACTAGATTTACAAAACATGGACCCATCCTTCAAAGTATAACACCTCTTTCCCTCTCGCAACAACAAATCTCAAAATGTTTGCTTCCAAATTGTTGGGGTTTCCTTCCTTCTGATTGTGTCCCAAACTACAATATCATCGTTAAACCCTCAATTCTGCCAATTAAGAGTAAAACAAGCGGTAAAAATAATTATCCAAAAGTAAATGGCACTTCTAACAGCATTCTGGTCTGTCACCTTTCAAAATGATTATTTTATCTGACATTTATAACATCCAAAAAAAGAATACATAACAAAGCCATACAATTAATGTACATTGTCCTGGAATAAAACATTGCAAAACAAAAATTTAATGAGACAAAAAAAAAAATTTGAAGTCATTTTTTCGCTTCATTCAGAAAATTTAATCATATTACATCAAAAGTACAGGAATTACCAATGCAAGTATTTCAATATTAATTTTTTCACAAATATTTTGAAGTTACTGCTGCAAAAAGGGATAAAGTGTGATGGTTAAATATAGGGAAGTTTTAATCATATATTACAATTTTGGTAACCTGCATTTTATACATAATTTTGGTTTAATAGCCAGATGTTTGAGATAATATTGACAAGTTTTAACAAATATCACCAAGATTTAATGTGTGCAATTGATGATGTTTAACTTTATTTTGAATATTAAATACTTTTCACATCAGTAATCATTATTCATATTAAATATCAGGACAGCACTGATTTTATCCTTTGTTCTCAGCTCAAAAACAAACAAACAGAAAAATAACTAATTCAGACAAAATCATCAATAATACCTTAACGGTCACTCAACGCGTACGTAACACTCTGAAACTCAAACGTGCTAAAATACTGGACATTGAGGATTCTGAAGTTAGCCCATAAACATCTTAAAAGGAAAAACAAATAAACATCTTCAAAATGAAAACAAAATAATTTCAAATTGATGGTAAAAACAGGATTAGAACATTTGTGACCATGTTTTTCTTTTCTTTCTAACATATTTGAAAGCAATACTGAAGTTTTGTAAAGTAAGTTTGGTCAATAAATTTGTAATCACAACCAAATACAGGAGAGGAACACCAGGGGGTTAAGAAGGGGCCCAACCCCAAGGGGCCTAAAACAAACAAAAAACAAAATGTGCAGCACACAGCACATTGTGTTCAAAGGTTTAATATCATTAAGATGGGGGAATTGAATCTCATTGTGTTAGTTCAGTCTCACAAATGTTGGGTTTGCTTGCTGCAGGGTCCAGCCCATCTATTCTATATATATATCAAATCTTTCTGTCCTCATAAGAGGCCTTCAGCCACAAAATACTGTCGAGATATTCCTCTCAGCAATTTGGGCCTTTTTGCAATGAAAGACAAGATTGTACAGGACATCTACAATGGTAACCTCGCAGATACGTAATATATATCATTTAAGAGAACATTACAAAACAAGATGTGTCAAGAAACATTGTGAGACTGTTCATACCTTTCCTATCACTATGCCATTCAGTGTTTCATTCTCAATTTCAATCAAGATCAATTTAATTTATGACAAGAAGCTTGAAAGAACAGAAAGTAATGTTAAGCTTTTGATATAAATTTCAATATTGTTTATACTTCTAGCATAATTTCTAAAGACAAATAAATCAGTGGATCTTCCTTTAAGCACAATTAGCAAAGTACAATTTTTTTTTTTCTCAGTCAATCTTTGAAAAGCAGTGGAACAAATCTTCAAGATTTTTAATCTCGGAGTGATATTTCCATGTCGATACCTTTGTACGGTCTGAGGATCAATTCACCGATGGGGCTGACTTCCTCCACTGATTGGCAAGACTTGAAGCTTAACTTACGCAAAAGGCTGGCGAGTATTACCTTCTCTTCCATGAGGGCAAACTTTTGACCTAAGAGTTGAAGGAAGGAAAAAGAAGAAGACGGAGTGACCCAACTGACAAAACAAATATAACTGACCTTTATTAATTCATATGTTTATATTGTAGCTTTTAATGCAACATAATGTGTCAAATATCAGCATATTGTTTGGGGAATTGTTTACTGCAAAGACTAAGTTACTAAATATATACTGACAACTCTTAACAACAAGACAATAACAATCACAGTAACATCAACAACAACAACAAAACAGGTCTACGAATGACTACAGAGGATGAATATCTAGCTCATAACTTCAATGAAACTTATATATCTTGGTAGTCATTGATGAGGCTAATCTCTGATTTGCTGAGTCACAGATGGGGGGGGGGATGTACTCAAGAATGGAAAAATGCTTTGGTACAATTTTTTTGGTCCATTTTATTTTGGAGCATATTTAGGGGCAACATTGATGACTTTTAATGCGAAGAGCTTTACAAATATCATAAACAAAACCATGATAAGAGAGAGAGAGGGAAAATTGATGAAATACTACCAATCTGTTTGTCCCAGAGATTATAACCTGCTTGAGTAAAATAAGAGAAGGTAAGGTTTATTCCTTCCAAGATTAGAAACCAAACTTACCAATGCAGTTTCTGGGACCTGCTGAGAAGGGTACATATGCAAATGGATGGCGACCCTTTATGTTTTCAGGCAAGAACCGATCTGGGTCAAACTTCTCTGGGTTGGGGAACTGCTTGGGGTCACGGTGAAGCCAGTAGATACCAATGACAGTGATGGTATTCTTTGGAACAAAGTTACCACCTGAAATATAAAAAAATATATATATATTTATTTCATATCAAATTGAAAAAAAATTGAGCATTTATATCATTCAATAGCACTGCTACTGCTACTACTACTACTTCTACAACTCCTTCTACAACTACTACTATTACTACTACTACTACTACTACTTCTTCTACAATTACTTCTATAACTACTACTACACTACTACTTTTACAACTACTTCTACAACTACTACAACTACTACTACTACTGCTACTGCTACTGCTACTGCTACTGCTACTACTACAACTACTTCTACAACTACTTCTACAACTACTGCTACTACTACTAATACTACTATTACTACTACTACTGCTACTGCTACTACTACTACAACTACTTCTACAACTACTGCTACTACTACTACTACTACTTCTACAACTACTACTACTACTACATCTACAATTACTTCTACAACTACTACTACTACACTACTACTACTTTTACAACTACTTCTACAACTACTGCAACTACTACTACTACTACTGCTACTGCTACTGCTACTACTACTACTACTACAACTACTTTTACAACTACTACTACTACTACAACTACTTCTACAACTACTGCTACTACTACTACTACTACTACTACTTCTACAACTACTACTACTACTACTACTACTACTACTGCTACTGCTACTACTACTACTACAACTACTTCTACAACTACTTCTACAACTACTATTACTAATACTACTACTACTGTTACTGCTATTGCTACTGCTACTGCTACTACTACTACTACAACTACTTCTACAACTACTTCTACAACTACTATTACTAATACTACTACTACTGTTACTGCTATTGCTATTGCTACTGCTACTACTTCTACTACTACTACTACAACTACTTCTACAACTACTTCTACAACTACTATTACTAATACTACTACTACTGTTACTGCTATTGCTACTGCTACTACTTCTACAACTACTTCTACAACTACTATTACTACTACTATTACGGTGAAAACTTCTCTCTCTCTAATCACTGACAGGAGGATATAAGATCAATTCCAAATTGGTTCAAACTGGATTGCTAAACAGTGAACAGGTTCAAATCGATTTCATTTGTGACCCTCAGCTTTGAAGGTCACTTGGGTGTATTTGAGAATAAGTGCACTCTAAGGACGGTATCTTCTTCCAATTGTCTTCCAATGAGGGGTACTGGAGGGAAGAGACGGAGCGCTTCCTTGACTACGCAGTTAAGGTACGAGAGATTCTGAATATCATCATTGGTAACTGGTCTGTCCCGGTCATTATCTGAACATGACAAAATGACAAAGATAGCTCAATGAAGGTAAATGAGCACTTCAACCATCCACACTTCAACCATCCACACTTCAACCATCCACACTTCAACCATCCACACAGTAACTTCATGTAAATTAAATCATGAACAGTTTCTTTACTATTGGTGTCAGTACGATCTAGCATTTATAAATTGAGTCATGTCAGGCTAACAATAACTCAACAATAACAACAACTGTTAACAATAACAGGCTAACAATAACTCAACAATAA
>KN886535.1:0-11420 GCA_000934455.1 Apostichopus parvimensis
AATTCATGTTAATTCTAGATGCAACATGTAAATAATCTGTTGCACCCTGATACTAACTGTATTTAACTGTTCCTAAACCACGCTTGAAGACCTATAGTTACAGAAGCTTCGAATGCTCTGGGTCTTATCTCTGGAACAAGTTACCAGATCACATTCGAACATGCTATAAACTTTCTACTTTCAAAAGTCTACTTAAGACCCATTTTTTCACTTGTTCTTTTGTAAATTAATTTACTTTCTTTGTAAAGCGCCTTGAGCAGTGACTTTTGTTTACTGATTTGGCGCCATATGTCTCATTTATTATTATTATTATATATTATATGTATACCTTAGTGCAGTTAATTGTACCGTATATGCCCGGGAGGTTTTGGTGATTTTGCTGACCAAGTGATAAATGCTGCTTTCATACAAGAGTTATTATAATATCTGTAGGATGATCCTTAATAGACCTCATTAGTATTGTCCCCGAATATGCTAGAAAAGTCAGATAATGGTTACCCATACTCCAATTTTAACATTTTTTTCCCTACCACTTTCTACCACTCATTCATACTGATATTTAAATATGTATTTTAACACTCGTCAATATCTGGCAATTCTATTTTACCCCTCATCAAAACCAGAGCCAAGCTAGGAAAGTTCTTTTGAAAACTTCTAGCAATTTTTGATAGTGTGCCCAAAATTTAGTTATAATACTGATGACCTTTAAGTGTCAACTATCCTGTTTTGACTTGCTGCCCTCTATTGAGGTTCTAACCGCAATCATTGGTGGTGAAACTTTGATCTACCACCAATCAGCAAGTTTACTCAAGATCACAGGCATTGATAGCAGAGGCAGACATTTTGGAGTCTTTCAGAGGAGGGCTATTTCTGTTTGATGAAAAAATAGATAAGTGTAGACCTTCATCCTATCATCCCTGTCTGCTTGCTGTGTACAGATTTTCACCATCTATAGTTTGTGGAGGAGAATGTCAGTTTTTACTTTATCAGAAATATGCTCATATCTTTGGTGGGGTCTTGTCCATCTTCTTTCCAAGGGGTCTAAAAATCATGCATTATCAACTTGTGAAAAAAAGACGATGTTCCACAGTCTCATTATTTGTTGCAGACCTGACATGCCAGCATTTCTAAACCAAAACTGCAAAGTTTCCATCCGATTCAAAGAGCATTGAGAATTTTGTTTATATTTGATTCTTATTTCTCTTAGCAAAATGTATTAAAATTTACTAAATTGCTACAGAATTTGTTAGTGGTACATATGGAGTTATTGAGAGCTAATTGAGTCATGCTCTTGTTTAATATATACATTTTATGAAAATATTACCTGCAGAGCTGAGGCAAGAAATTTATTTGCATTTGAAGTATTTTTTTTTGGGGGGGGGGGGTAAGGTTACTTTATTTGTGGAAGACTCTGTTTTAGATACTATGTGTTTCAATGGATACCTTCTGTAGTAAAGTCAGTACAGCATACGCATATCCTTACATTATTTAAACACAGATACAGCAGAAGGGGAAGAATGAAGTACACTGCACAGGGTTACATGCTACCACTGACTTGAACTACTGTACCTTCATTTCAAAGCAATGAAATAGATAAGAGGTGCGGATGTAAAGTTCCCGGACTGTTTTACCCTTCAGCAATAAAAAAGATTTAGTGATCAAGGTTTGGATGGTATGAAATGATGGATAAGATAAGACAGGTTTTCTGCTCCTTAGGAGGGTGGGTATAGTTTGCATTATATATATATGTGGTTAGCTATGTTTAGAGATAAATCATATTAGAATTTAATAATACAATACGTAACACTCAGAATTTATTTAGAAAGGAACTGTTTTAATACCGGTTGTAGGATTATAAATCACATCTAATAATAAAAGTGGAAGAGTGCTCCTGTATCCTTCCCTTCCCCTCCTTAGAAAGTGTCTTGGCTCCCCACTCTTATAGCTCTGTCTCCAATCCATGTTAGAATACAGAGACGACTAACTTCCTGTTGTGACAACCAAAGTCAGGAAGTTGTCCGATAGATGGCTAGTTTGCATCAAATTCAGAGTGCATTGTAACTTGATACCCCTCCCCCCCCTTCCCCAAGTAGGTAAAATGTTAAATTCGTATCATCCCCAATGTTGGTGTTTTGTTCAACAAACCTACACGTATCTGCTACAATGTACCTACTGGTCATTGTTAAGTTGCTAGTTTATTGGACAACCAAATTTGGTGATCAGACAACCAACCAGTAAGGCTTGAGTTGTCCCATGGACAGCCAGATGAATTTTGCAAACCGAACCCGAAAATCTTAATTTTCAGCAAATTTGCTTCCCCTCTCACCCCCCCCCCCCAAGGATAGTTGACATGTATTGAAGGGGGATTTGTCTGGTACCCAAACTGTGTTTTTGTTGATAATTGGGGCCAGATTTGGCTACCCTATGTTACTTGATATAGTATCAAAAGTTTATAGCTTTAGCCCCATTTTCCTAACACAGTTGTAAAGTCTTAACCCACCAGATCTTTCCAGCATGTGCTGTAGTCTTTGGTCAGGTGGTTTCGGAAGCCAAAAGTAAACAATCCAAGGTAATTAAAAGTGTGAAATAATGAGCTACAGGTTTTTAATTACCAGCAGTCCAAATAACATTAAACCTGTACACAGTAGGTACAAATAACCATAAATGTTGAACAACTATTCACACTGTTAATCCGAAAACTCTGTACACATCTATTTTGAGTTATTTTATGTTCTTGTTGGAAGCTATGACAAAATGGGATTTAACTTCAATATTACAGTTTTGCTAATAATAATGTAAAGGTACATTCATTCTTGCATAATAGGCTACAGAAACTTTTCTACATTAGACCTCATTGAAGAAACAAAAACTGCAACAAAAACAAAAGTTGCGTATATATTACAGCTTTAAAATCAAGTAACAGCAGTCAGTACATAATAAGCTTAGGTCCAGGATTGGAATTAAATGGGCTCATACTCTGGTGATATCATGTAATGGGTGGCTGAAGGAAAGATTTAACATACCTATACCATTAACATACTCCACCATACACCAGAAGTGATCAAATTATGCAAAGAATGTATAGATCTATACCAATGATGAAAAAATAAAAGATTGTCTTAAATGTGTTTTTGGGACTTGCAATCTTTTGTAATTGGTTTTACTGGGTCATAGTCATATATATATATAGATATATATTAGCTAAATCATTGCAATACACCACAAATACACTTCGATTCCACTGTGAGACATAACATCACAATAAATCCTAGTGTGCAGTTAATGTGCAACCAAAACAGTCGAATAAATTCTAAATTGTTTCAAAAGTGTTGCAAAAATTTAGTGCCACCATTTTGCATCTAAGCACCCTCCATTTTACCACAATTTATCCTTGGGGAGGGGTCACCCCTCCTCTAAGACCCTTCCGCTGGACTACATAACATGTTTGCTACCTGGTACAAGGAGGGTTTGCCTGCATGTGTCACATAAGTGCATGTAGTTTATATTTCATGGCTGAATGGTGACCCTAAATTACATGGTAAGACAAAGTGCTCTTTTGTTACATATATATGCACGTCCAACATGTTCAACATTCCTGTGGATTAGTCCTATTACCACTTTTCTATGTTTTCTATTTATTATTTATTATTATTTTACACTCTAGATAAGAGACAGACAATGTTAAATTTGACCTCACCATACACTTACAGTGCTTGTGTATATTTACACAACACTTCCCCATCAACTTCAGTGGAAAAAAAATCTGTATTTTTTCTTTCTTTTTTATTAGGAGTTACTTGCAACGATGTTTATTTTGTAAAGTTTAAACTATTGTTCTACATGGATCCATTCAATTTTTTGTTAGCCAATTGTTTATAAACGAATATATTATCACAGCTAGGTTTAATGGAAGCTCTGTTGTGATTTATTGATGAGTTCCCATGACAACCAAACATTCACCCTATCCGATTGTTTGAATACTTTGTACTTATTGAGCATTCTGAAATAAAATATAAAAGGTAAAATGGCTTTTACATAAAAGTATCAAAGGTATAAAGTTTATAACCAGTTACCTGGTTAGCTTCAAAGTGGAAACTAAAACAACAAATATGCCAGAACCTCTTCTGAAGTCATGTATCATTTCCCTGTACAAAAGATCATAGAAGAAGAATGTAGCTTTTGGTTTTTCAATAGCTGTGAAAAAAGACAACGGTGCCCTTTATGATATAGGGATGCTTTAAAGAAGAGGGGGCAAAGATTCAAAGCATCAGGGTACCTTGATGAAGTCATAAACAATGTTTAAGTAAGCAATTAGTGGACGGCAGAATTATTGGGGGAAACAGGAGATTGTTTATTTGTGCTAGTCATTGGCAAGTGTTCCATAGCCATTAAGAACACAATGTGGGTATTCCAGGGCCATATACCAAAGTCTCACTGACTTTTATAAACAAAGCACTGAGCTTGATTATTAACAAGGGAATTGGGTTTCCACCAAAAAGAAGAAAGGGAGTGAGGGGGTTAATTTTACTTTCTAGAATTTAATGGGGGCTGGGTGAATGTCAAAACAGTTGTGGTTTTGGTCCTTGGCATCAATCCCAAAAATTGTCAGTAATAGTCTTCAATGCAGCTGGATCAGAATATTCGAATCGAAGTACAGTTTAACTAGAGAGACCAGACATTGTCACAAAGAGCTGTTTGAAAGCCTTAAAGGGACAATAATGTTTCTAGAAGACCTTGCATTTTGTTGAAATTCTAAATGCAGACCACATTGAAAAACTTGTCAAGACAATCTAGGATGATGACATCACAGACCACCCTATTATGATTGATCCAACATCCCAGAGTATGGGGAGGGTTTAGTCAGACTTTGTAATTAGTTACATTCAACCAACCAGTTAAAACTATGTTCTAAAGGACAAGATCTTGATATGGTTTCTTTCAACAGTGTGGAGAGTATTGTTTTCTCTTTTAGTGCCATTACCATGATATTCCTTTCGCACTTGTTTACTCCTAACTGTTCAGAGTTTCTTGGGAAAAAGTTTCTTGGGGAAATGTTTCAGGTGAAAAACTTCAGTTGACCCCTAATATGATCCATGAGTCCACAGTGGGCAGAAGAAAACCTAGATTACATTTAATTTCTGTTTCACATTCCGACAACATTGCAAGTTCTAAGATGTAGTCTTGTTAGTCTGAGAGAGCTAGTTTGTGAAGTCAAATCATCCACCAAAAGAAAAAAAAGGGTAAATATATTTGTCAAATTTATGTAATTTGCAAGGTAATTTGGTGAAGTAGGTACTATAAAGATGTGCTTTAGGGATGAAATATTCCTGTCAAGTTTTCACGGTTGAGAGTTAGAGTTCACTTCAATCTACAAAGACCTGTTGCGATCCACAAAGATTTATTGGCTTCAACTCTTGTTACATATTTTTCAATTGTTCCTTTTCGTGATCGCAGAGTTATCTCTTATTCTCCTCCCGGGGTGAATTATCTATATTCCTCCTCCCTTTGGTGATAATAAAAACGGTGTTTTCAATATCACATGTGGAACCAAATATTAATAAGCTTATCTTGTTTATTTCAAGGTTTTGAAATTCTTCATGGATTTGAAGCTATAAATCTTTGTAGGGAATATTGTTTGCCATCTACTTAGGGCATTTCTTTGCAATCATTGTTACCCTTCCCCAATGGCAACATTAAAACTAGTTCTAGGAATTCTTCCCTTTCATTTTCAACTTTTTTTTTAACTTTATTTTTATTATCTTTTTTTTTTTGATCAACCTTTCATCATTCAGCCTGAACTATTGGTCAGAGTATGAAAGGAGATGATGGACTCACCAAACCATCAGCAATATAAGTGTTCTTGTCAATACCACATAGTTTTTTTCAAGCAACCTGTTGCATTCCATGACAAATTTTCACTTCTCATATAAAAGTGTCCACAGAAATAAAGTAAGTGTAATGGTCCATCTCAAATCCAGTGTTTCTCTTGGACCTTGTCAGACATTTTGATAACTGTTTTAATTCCATTCAGCATAAAAGTGTTCACAGAAATAAAGTAAGTGTAATGTTGAAAACAATGGGGTCGACCACAGTCCATTCTCCACCACTAGTTTATAAATTGGTTTCGGAATGATTAGTATCAACATGTGGTTTCGTAACCCATGGGCTCCATAAAATGCAAAACTTGACAGCATAATTGTTAGCTCATCAATTGTAATCCAATAACACAAAATTGGGTACAAAATTTATTCAGCTCATATCTAGAGAGGTCACAAAATGCCTACGAGTCGTGATACTATTCGGCCATTCTTCCTTTGAAAAGCCATATATAATGCACTTTAAAACTAACAGACCATAATATGATTGCTTATTGGATTCTGTCGTTTTCACAGACGAAAAATTGTTCCAATACAGATGGGATTTTGTTGAGTATGCTTAATTTATTTCCAATTTCTCCTCCCTTATTCCTTTGCCCTTCGGATGTAAAAGTGCATGGATCAAGGTCACTCACAAAAGCCATCCAAGAGTTTACACTTAGCTCTGCTCTGGGGTTTAGTAGAGAGATGAGGAGGGGGTAAAAGCAATATATGGAAAGCAGCACTTTTGGATTAAATTTTGGTAAAAATTTCAACAAAATAATATAATGGTATAAACTCCTGTCAGAATGCAACAGCTACCTCTTAAATAGTTAGGATAAGTTTCATATCAAGTAATCAAGATATAGTTTTGAAAACACATGATTGGGGGGGGGGGGGGGGGAGAGGTTCGTTTGTTATTGCTTACAATTATTGTGACATAACTGTATATTTTTCAAGCAGACCAATTTGGTAACAACCATCCGTTTTATATTTGTTATTGTATATATATTTAAGCCTGTTTGAAATTAAAATAATAACATTCATTGGTTTCATAGCTCTCACAGTTGTGTAACAGGTTATCATGTGGCTTACCTTTCCTCATGCATATATGGACAGTCACCATCATCTAGTACCACACACTTTCTTAAACGATCAAGATATTTTTCTCTTGCAAACCTCAACTTCATCTTCCTGTATAATCAGGGTTGACAGCCAGCCATAGCCCTGTTCTCAGTTATTAGTCCATAATTTTTCCCATAATCCAATTTTCACCACCAGTGTCATCAAGTTCACAAGGGACCCCAGGTCACTCCATGTTTCTTACTCCAGGCAAACCCATTAATTTCCAATCTTTAAAAAACTTTTTTTGTCAAGATAACCTGAGTTTGATCTCTCAACACCTTTTGGAGAAGTCAGGGTTTTTCTGTTCCTCAGAGAGAGAGAGAGATGTTTATAAGATCAGACAGTTTGTTGTGCCTATCTGATTAACATAGATGTCAGAAGGTACTACCCCTGCCTTTCTATTCGTCAATTTACAGCCATTAAAAGTTTGAGGTGCTAATTGATCAGAGTCATACCTGTGTAACTTTCAACTTAAAGGACAACTTAACTTAATTTTGATGCACTGTAGACCTTTAAGAACCACTTCTATCAGTCCAGGTGGTATTTCTATATCGCATTTAATCTTTGAGAAATGACCCTTTAAACCATTGAGGTTTTCTTTCACAGACCAAATGTTACTACAGTTCCTCACACGTAACACAAAACTCAATCATGTCTAATGCATAAATATTACAAAATTGTCAAGGCCAAATTTCATAAAGTTAAAAGAACATGCCTTGGTTGTTTCATAAGAATTTTGATAGATTAACATTAACATTTTTAGCATGCGCTCAGGAGCTGACATGAATGTTGTCAATTTAGCCTTAAAGGAACATTCCACAGATTATCTTTTAAGGGTAACCAGATCTCAAAACCAGAAACACTGTGAAATTTTTAAGTTCCTTGGTCAGAATGGCACAAAGTACAACCATGCTAGAAAATGTCACAAATATGCTAGACATTTCTGTGAAAATAGATTTGTGTACTGTATGGATTAACACATTTGACTGTTCTTAATTAGAGATTTACTTTTCTCCTCCTTAGTTTGTACCTTCCTAATAAGGGTATTGTTTATTCCATTTCCCAAAAAGTTTGTGTCCCACAAATTAAATGTTGTTGTAGTTCTTATGTCGTTCGCAACCCTGTGTATGAAGTTTTGATATAATTTGATTGTTCCTGGAGCAATTTCGGGTGCCCTAAAAGTAACAGACCTGTATCACATTTTCCAAGTACAATTACCCATTGTTTTAACCACTTTGTATTGTATACATGCACCATAATATTCTGGAGAAGACAAATGCCTATATATGACTGCAGCCTGCAGAATATGGCAGGTTTTCTTGGCCATTTCATCCTTGTAATTTATAATTATTGACAAATATTTGACATTAATGATCTTGACCTCCCTTTTCTCCATCACCAGGAAGATTTCTCTGGTCACCAGAGGGTCACTAGAGGGTGGGAAGAACATTTATTGGGTGTCAGTCCTTGGGCCTATCTTCTTGTTTCACAAAGATAGTTTGTATAGTATCTGCTGGGTATTGTACAGTAGGGTGATTCATCTTGAGCACTGAAAACTGCTGTAGGTAGGTGATGAAGGCTCCCTGGACCTATCTATCTATGCCAGAGCCTCACGTAGACCTCTGCTGTAGCTTTGAGAACCCTCCTCCTGAGTTGGTCATGATCATTGCTGTGAATAATTACTTGTGATACCATGGAGCTAAGTAATTATAGAATAACTCACATGGTGATGCATATACTAACATCCCATCACAGTGTATGTTCCTTATAGTAGCTTGTATAGTAACAGTTTGATATGAATTAAATGCAATAAAAATTTGTTTGTAATTTTCATTGTTTACATGTAATTATTTGTTAACATGATTGTTCAAGTAACCTGGAAGCAAAGTGACTGCAATGTTAATTTCAATTCTATTTGGAATTATACCTCTAAACATGGAAGAACTCTGTTATCCTGCGCACTATTTGAATATTGACAATTAATTTGAAAATTGAAATATTTGACAGGTAGATGCCCCACCCACCCCTTCCAGTTGTTAAGTCCTCTGTGGAGTCTCTCCAGCATGCTTTAGGTCAGTGGAAGAAAATATGACTTGAATTTCATCCTTAAAAGCAAAATGGGTCAGTCTGTAGGACAATGCCTGGCCTAGTTTCCATAAATAAAATGAATGTCTTACAAAACGAAAACTTGGGACTTGCAGCAGATTCAATTTGTATTTTTCTTCTGCCCTTTTTCCCCGGTTATTCATTTTACATGAAAAGAGTTTGAATTCTGATTGGCCTAAAGATCCAGAATACTACCAAAAATATCATGGAATAAAATAAATATGATAAACAAAATAATATGATCCAGCCCCTAGGAAATAGAAGACATAAATAGGTCAGTATATTTGTTAAACCAATTTCCCTCAATGGAATGCCTTGTAAGTCCGACAAATTGTCACCTGTTCAAATGGTCTTTGGTGGGAGTTGTACAAACAATTATGGTTTTAATTCTGCAGCCAGTTACTCAGCATTGAGATCTGTCGCCCTGGGAGAAAATTTCAAAGCCTAAAAATGATATGAGAACGAGAAGAAAGGCAAACGGGAACACAAACAAGAAACAAAAAGAAAAAGACCAAAAAAGAAGAGAAGCCCTTTTGGGGCTACATTTGTTAGCCTACGGTCACTTATTCAACAGTTTTCCACCCTAGCTAGACTCCGTCAAGTTGCCCTGGCAGCATTTTTCTTTCCTCAATTTGTTTACGTATTGTTTTTTTTTTATCGAAGATGACTTTACTAACCCCGCAAGGTGGAAATTGGATAAGAAGTCCACTTTTGTTTTAACAAGGTTAGGGGGTTATTACCAAAAGATATGCCAAAAGGGTATTAAGTGTCAGATTTTTTTTTTTTTCCTCAAGATAGTAGAATCTGAGCAAGTCCCAATTTCTCCCCTTATATATGTTTATGTATATATATTTTCTTTCTTTTTTTAAGGTCTGAATCGGTTCAAATATTGCCATATGATTTTAGTTCAGGCAGGCTGTACCATTGTAAAAGCTCTAAGATTTTTAACCCCCATGCGTGTGTACTGTTTTCCTTTCCTGCAGGGGGTAAAAATGATTGATTTTCTTTTGGCTGCTGTATCAAATTACAGTTAAAAATTGGATGAAAGTACTAAGTTTAAGAAAGAACAGGATGTGGCCCAGATAAAATATGTCTGAAGGGTTTTAAACTAAACCTCAAATTAGTAGTTTTTTGTAAATAACCATGTGAGATGTTCCATAGAACAGAATACTGTACCTTGTATACATACACCCAATACCACTAGTCAAATAATAAGTTGTAAACAGTAAATTAGTTATCAGTTTGTAAAATAGTCGTGTAAATACCAACTTATTACACTTGCATGGCCCCTGACACTTGAGGCCTAGCTTAGGTGCCTAGCTTAGGCCTCTCCTATCCAATCATTTTCACAGTGATGACTTCTCCATAGTTATTCCACCAACTTATTACACTTCCTGTTGCATGGCCTACGACATGGGGGGGGTGGGCCAGGGTCCATGGTAGATGGGTTGTGAAGCAACAAGTTGGTGGATAACAAGGTAGAGCTGTGTAGAATCTTTAGGTGGAAATAGAGGTGACCAGAAATTGGGTCAAGTGGCAGGCTACACTAAAGCATCACACAGTATTTGAAAGGTTACGTAGATCGTTGTGAATGTATCGTTTCCTAGTCATGCAGAGCGCCACATCCAAATAACAGCTACAACAAAACTGATGAGATCCATGGTGGTCTAGTCCTACTAGATGAGACTACAGGACATGTTTGCAGGCATGAACATTTGTGGCTCGTAAGTGGAATCGTTTCAAAGGATCTTTCTGCAAATGTGGCTACAGGTGTACAAGTTTAACCTACGACAGAGTATCAGTCCAAATAAGATGACATGTTGTTCAAACTAATTTAAGAACACTCTCCAAGATTGTTTATTCTCCAAACAACCGTTAAAACTTTGTCAAGAGCAATTAATGAATTTGATTGTGTACTCTGGTGTTTCATCGCTAAGACATTTTTCATACCACAAAATCATTCATCAATACCATACTGAACATGACGTAAAAAATGTACAGCAAATCGGAAAATATAACAAAATTTGCTTCATTGGGGGGTGGGAAGAAACTTGACTTTAATATTAAGCTGATATAGTCAACTTTTACTGCATTTAAGTATTGGAAAAGCATTGAAAATGTTATCAAAATGAACTGGAAAGGAGCCAAAAAAAAAACAAATTAGGGTTAGAAGGGGACTATAACTAGTGACCTCAGGGTTTTTCCCAGTCTGTGTTTCAGTGTTCATATCCCCCCCCCCCCAAAAAGAAACTTAAGAAGCTGGTTTAAAGCAGCAATTTGAGTTGATTCTCGAGATTTTCCAATACTATACCAATGACGTAAACTAAGCTAACT
>KN886535.1:56686-71223 GCA_000934455.1 Apostichopus parvimensis
TTTTTTTTTACGTGAATTTAAAATACCAAGAAATGCCCTTTTCAAAGCGACTTGGAGTTTTAATCTGTTTTTCTTTAGAATTATTTGTAAATCGATCCTCTCATGGACAGAAATAAAACATTTTTTAAGTTGCCCCATAAAATCCTTTGGGAGGTAACTACACAAGATTAAAGTTACCGTACCCTTTTGCACCTTATGAGAATCATACAAGAGCTATACCTATTCAAAAAAAAAATTGTCCTTGTTCAGTAAAACCTAAGGGGTCGACTATAAGGAGAAAATACGAAAATCAAAAAATAACAGTTTCGAACCCTGAAGGGGTAGTATTTGTACCTATATCAGCGGTATAGGTTCAGGACAGCTCGCGCGTGCCTAGGCTCCCCAAACATCGACGCTAAACCCCCCTAAGGCGAGATCAGTTGTTGGTTCATGATAAATTGCCATTATCGATATTTTTTATTTTTTTCAAATTCATAATAGATCTTAAAGGAATTTTCTTTTTTTTGATACGGATGTGTTTTTCGTTCGTGGCGTGCAAGTTGTTTATACTCTTTTATGGAATAATAAGTTGACCAATGTTGTTGACTGCAGCGTTATATCACTATTGTTGTATTCTTTATGAATGGTAATGGATACTTTTTCTAGAAATGTGTAAATCTTGTTTGGAGAAAGGTTTAACTCGAAACCACTTATATCTAATTCTCAAGGCCAAGTAAACTCAATGAAAGTATTTTGATTAAGTTGCATTTTTTCCCTTCTTCATTCGTTGGAAATTTCCAGAAACGACCTTTTTTCCCCCTATACCTACTATTAGCCAGGCAATCTTCGAGTCTCAGATATAATTGAGAGTGGTTGAGGGAAGGTGGGGGAAGGGACAATGTATATAGGATTGAATGTGGGGTAGAGGATGGCAGCAAAACAGAAAATTCTTATTTTTATTTCATGTATATTGATAAATACATCTACGCCCCTCTATAGCAAGCACCGTACATGATTTCGTTACCCTTAGGTCACGTTATTGTCAAGTTAATTGTAACCATCTGCGTTACATGCAGCCTTCTCCAATGATACTTTACTCGTAACCGGGGGATTCGTAACCCCTCCCCCTTCCCTTCTCCCTCATCTTGATCGTTCTCGATGAAAAGTTTGATCGAAAAAAGTTAGTGCTTTATAATATGAGTGATGTAACCAGTGTCTGACCGCGTTTGGCTAAATCTTTCTCTTTCGTTTTCTTTCGTGAGTGAGGACTCAGATGTATGAATTATAATGGTCCCCTCTTTTTAAAGGGGGGAGGGGAGATCGGGAGGCATGCAACCATTTGACTGCGAGGGAAGGTCTAGCTTACGAATATTATACCATCGGCTTGTATTGAATCCGTACTTAATGGTAGTCGCAGTCTAGCATAGTTACCTTGTTATCATACTAGCTGTGCTATATTTGTACTGACTCGTAGGCCAGCTCGCGGCGGGTACTTTGGAATCTATCATATATACTAGTACAAGGTATACTACGATCGTATAGAGCGTTGTATACCAGGGAGCTGCTACTCTAACAGCTCCCTGGTTGTACATACTCCGACTTATGTCAAGGGGAATTCAACTACAAGCTCTTGTCCTCGCGCAACAAATCTACATGTAGTAAGCTCATGGCGGGATTAACTGACGTTAACTTATGTACGTTCAATATCGTATGTACCATTTCTGCGACATAATCCCTCAACACGTATAATTTGCGACATGATACAGACTTAGTATAGTTAGTTGACTTCGTCATTGACATATCATGATGAGGTTGGAGGACCTTCGACCGACTGATGTTTCGGGTCGAAGAAACTGCTTCAAATGGAGCAGTGATGACATCTAAGGAAGGTTTTCAGGACAGAACTTCAAAGTCAGGTACCGAATAAAGAAAACATTTTATCGTCGGTTGGTTGCGGTTGTTTTTATTATAAACAAGATAATTTCTTTATGTGATCTTTTAACATTGCAGAAAGCTTTCTCTAAGAATGTTCCCTGCTTGATGACAGTTTGGTAGCGTGAGCAAAAAGCCTTCTCTTTTTCTGTTCTATTCTTTTTGTCTTTTTTTCTTTAAATAGTATAAATCTCAACAAAGAGGACATTGTCATATAGGTCTGAGATCCAAAATAGTAAACTGCTGATTATAATACCCAATTCTGCAGATATACTTTCTTTTTGCTCTTCTTCCTTTTTTTAAAATATTTTTTTCCCCTGGCTACTTCAGTATTTGAAATGGAACGATGGTTTTTCATTAGGGTAGAATAGTTTTGAACTAAAATTAACCAAACTTGACACAAAGTGCAATTTTATGAACCTTTCTACATCTATACACGCGATGTTCCTCAGAGACTTCGAAAAGGTATTTTTCTTCCAAACTTTTTGTAGGAATGCGACGTAGTGAATGTTTAATCAATTACTGTGGAGGAATTATGAAAAGTTCACTAGCACGCCCTCTATTTGCGATATTCTTGCTGACTATTTCACAGACAATGTTGAGTACAACCATACCTCAAATCATTGCCTAGGCTGCTACATAACTTAGGCTACAACATAGCAAAAGACTGTAACAATAACTTAGGCTACAACATAGCATATATGCTGCAACAAAGCCTAGGCTGCAACATAAATTAGGCTACAGCAAAGACTAGGCTGCAACGTAGCATAGACTGCAACACAGCCTAGGCTGCAACATAGCCTATAGACTGCAACACAGCAAAAGACTGCAATAATAACCTATAGGACTATAATATATATGGCTTTAACGTAGCAAAGGCTGTAACATCATGAGCCTAGGCTGTCATATGACTTAGCCTGATCAGTATTGCCTAGACTGCAACTTTGAAAGCCATGTTGCGATATAACCTATATTGCGGGGGTTGGGGGGGGGGGGTTAGTCTACAGTTTTACCAACCCTACAATCATTACTCAAAATAGGTTTGTAATTAATCAACTTAAGCCACCTTCTTCCTTTACATTTTATCGAATACTAAAGGTTAATGGGCAAGTACTCGATGATTCCTTCAGTTCCAACATTTCGTCGCCAAGACAATTTTTCATGTAATCATTAATAACATTTGCAACGAAAAACCAAAAAGTGTCAAACCTCTTCATGTAATATTTGCCTTACAGCATTATTGAAAAAACATTCTGAGGTTAATTAACTACTATGGTATGTGGTTCTAGTATCGAATACTGCGCAGTGCACCTCAACATTGATCGTAATCAGCTAAAAAGAAAAACTGTTAAAAAGTTAAATAAATTGTGTCATGAAACTGTTATAACAAACGTGTGAAACGTGATAGAAGAGAGAGAGAGAGTATACTGTAGAACTAGAGGCTAGGTTTGGAGCGGTTGGTTCCTTGAGACGTTCGAATATTTCAGTTTACTGCTATAATCCTTAAATTTGCCAATAGTTGATTCATTACGCCAGGTTTGTACTCTGGGGTTATCTCAACCTTGACTAATGGACAAGAATCTCTCATTGCCTTGAGAATGAATAGGAGACTTTTGTTTGGTCTGCAGAAAATTCGAAAGCTTTACGTTTTATAACTAGGTGGAAAGTCTCCTTGTGGTGTCAGTTTTTCTCATCATCAAAACGCAGAAATTCAAAGCAAGTTCTTGTTTGCCTCAACGTATCTCGTACCATCCCTCAGCCGGAGGCGAGAGAGCAAAAAACATGCTAGAAAAACAACAAAAATGACGTTCGTGCCTCTTAACACCGTCAGCGACGGGTACAGTGTGAATTTCAGTAAAACCACAGAGAACTCCATGGTAAAACTGCACAGGATTTCAGAGGTGCGTTACTGTTTTTCTGTGTGGGGGAGGGGGTGGGGGTCATGGGTTTATCAAGTAGGGATGAACAGTTATGGAACTATTGGGCGTTGGTGGGCCCGGACAAATGGTCTAATTCTTGCCCACATGAACGTAGACAATTTCCAGACTCAAGCGGTATTTTTCCCTCGACGGACTCGTAGCGCCTTGCTCTGGTTGAATATGTCACATGCGTAACAGGTCAACACGCATCCACGCGTAAGTAATTGTTCATTTCGATGCGTCACATGGTGTCCTTGAAGTGATAATTTAGCGCCGTTATAACTGTCATGCGTTTTTCACCTAGCTTCCTCATGCACGAGGCAAAAAGCAAAAATGTTTTTCCAAAACAAGCCGAGTAGTCCCGCAAAATAAGATTGCAATGAATAAAACGTGACACCCTTCCAGATGTTTCGTCTATACCAAAATTAAACTTAAAGAGCGTTTAATTGAATGAATTCAATCGACGTTTTTGTTCTTTAATCCTTACCAGGACATTTTTTTCGGAGAAAGTAATTAAAATAAATATATCTAATAGTAAAAAAAAAAATGTGATTGAATGTCACAAAGTGAAATGAAAGTTGACCTGACGACATACATTGTTATGGGATCACAGGATCGAACAACATCCAAATAATTATCTAAGTCAACTAAATAATTTGCTTTTAAGATCAGATCATTTCAGATGTTGATGGTCGTGTATGCATGTTAATGCACGACACGTGTCCCTTTACTATGTATAGGTTAGTAGACCGTATTTATATGTTTGTATTATAAGCAGAAGTACAACACAAGTATACTTTTATCAACTAGTAGTATACAACATAACTAACAGTGAAGATGATTTTAATCAACCACGGAGTGATTCATAAAGTCATGATTCTGCGTACAAGTATCCTCTCTTACGTAATATTGCCCCTTTCCTGGATTTTTTTTTGTCTAGAGCAATTTCTTGTCGTTTGCCCCTGTGTACACTGATCCCAGTCCACGTGCCACTGTCAGCCCGGTGGTGTGTTAGAAACGCGCCAAAATCGCATCACAGCCCGACAATTCTATACTGTCGTCTGCCCTGAAAAGAGAAGAATATGGAACATCTCATTGGCTAGAGTTCCTCGCGTGACCTGTTTACTTAAGAATCGTTGGGCTTGTCAATTTGTGTTGCCACGTTCCGTGGAAGCTTTGAGATTTTCCAGACGCAATTTGGCTCTCTCGATGCAGACGACAGAAGAGTTGTCATGGTGACGTAGTAGATGATTGACGCTGGCAGAAGTTAAAGGAAAAGGCGGTAGTTATCTGATGATTTGATCAATTTGGTGGAATTAATGAAGTTGCCACGCGTTCCACTTCTTGCCTCTCACGCATGATTAAGCCATTAAACTGATATCATATGTCCTCAGAAAACTTTGTACTTATTTAGCCTATACTTGTATCGTGTCCTTTGCGTTAGATAACGTTTGTTTCAGATGTTTTCCGCTTTCGGGTAAACTTAGCCTTTTTTTGAAGCATGATGGTTACGTAATCACGAAACATGCGTGGTGACTATATCCATTCTTGTCCCTGTTGGCAACTGGGTTTATCGACTTATTTAGTTTAAGAATTATTTTTTTCATTAATGATGTAGACTTATATAAAAATGTTTTACCGTTTCCTTTTAAGATTAATTATATGATGAATCCGTAGAATTTCAGCTTTCCAGTCGTTTTGAATGGATAACATAGGAACGGTTCAACGTTCAACTTTACTCGTGATATGAATACGTATAATAGTCGATGTATCGCCTGGTAAAGGGAAGTATTCCAGGCGTCTGTAGATATTGATTTGTATGTAGCCTGTAGAGAAAACGAATATGAAGACACACTTTTTACGTATAGTACCGTTGTAGTTTGGTTTGCGTTGGCTTAGAGATTGGTTTCGTTTTGTTATGTTGAGTTGACGCATTTTTTTTTCAAGTTTAACAATGCGCGAAGCAATGTGAAGAAAAACTTAATGGAACTACGATGTAGATATGGCTTGTATTGATAGATACATCTATCCTGCCGAAAACATCATTACATGTGTGTGTTACGCAATATCGAGAAACGTATACCAAAAGCTGACACGCTTAGATCGCATCCGTGTTATATAACATGTAATAGGACGATGTTAGAAACGGCTTAGCGCCCTCTATTAGGTACAACCGTTTCAACAACTCGGTGGTGACTTTCCCATTCTTGGTTGAGCAATAACTTTACATTAATTCTCTAGGGTTACCGTTACTTAAAACTTTACGATGTGAACAATTATTTGTCGGGAATAATTTTCGAGTATAAGTAATGAAGGTTTAAGGTTTTAGACCTAACAGGAAGATAAACTCTTTTAAGTCACACGCACCTGTCCACGCGGCAGGTGTAACACCTCCCAAACAGCAACAATCAACACACACTCATAGGAAACAATCAGTAAAATAGGCGTGTATCAAAAACGGCTGGAAAATGGTCATTCATTTTGAGGCCTTGCAATACAATATAGTCACAAACTTATCGTGCATATGTTGACTGGCAATTTTCGAGAAAATAGGTCTATATGACATTTCACACTTCTTACCTGCTAAGAATGTGTTATGTATTTATCTAGCTTGCGGTCACAAATACTCCTGAAGGAAAGGGCCATTTTGAATAAAGTAGACTAGATCATTCCTCTTGACTATACTTGAAATTCCTTGGCCGAATGATCCAAAAATGACAGTATATTTATAACAGTATAAAGTAGTGTTGTGTACCATTAGATGTGTTACTATAACACTCACCCTTGCCACATCCGTCCTCTTCCCCCTCCCCCGCCCCCAATGCCAAGTCCCAACACCGCCCTTCCGCTGATTGCCTTGAAATGTGGAAAAAAAATTACATAAACTTTAGTAAAAATTATTTATTACGTTGAAGATAACTTATATTACATCGTGGTGTGTACATACATATTGGAACCCACACTTTCATATACATATACCACAAAATACCAAGAAATATGTAATCTTATATTACGTTTGCCAGTCTCCCATTTTTGGCAGAGTAAACGAAGAATACCCACTGCACATTCCTGCGAACGATATTTGACCTTTAATTAAAAAGTATGAGAATGTCTTGGCAATCTTGAAAGTTTGCTCTATTAAATAAAAACTTAAATAGATAATGTAACAAGTAATAGCATACAGGATGTGTGATGGCTTTAAGAGTAGCATGGATGATAATTTCGAAGTGATTTCTTGGAAGCGTAGCATTTTTTCGTTAATTTACTCTAGTAATTCGCTGTTATGGTTTAGACCCACATTAATATGCTTAGCATATTTTAACCAGTTATTCCCGCAGTAGCATACTGGCATCGTACGTGGAAACTTGGTATTCAGCACAGAGGCGGTAGGGGTAAGTGGGAGGGGAGGGGGGGTGTTGCCTTAAAATGAGACCTTTGGAAGGATGTAAAATGGTGAATTAGGTCTAACTTTTAACTGCTTCTACAAATTAATGCAACTGAACCGATTTGGTTTTCACTGAAAAAAAAGTTCATTTCCGATGCTCGAGTTTAAGAGAAAGTATCCAAATTTGAAAGGTTACCAGTACTGGCTATAAATATCTCAATTGTATATAGATACGTATATAGTGGCAGTAAAATGATTGTTGAAATGTGATCGTAGGTGACCGTTATATGAACTTCTAGCATGTTTGGTGGCAATACTGATGAACTTTAAAACCATCTTAAAAATTGCCAAACTTATTTTAAAATACTTCTTGTGTCCCAATCCTTATGGTTACTCAAAAACATTAAACCGAAGAGTTGTCATTAAGATAAAATAAAAATAAAAATGTTAGCTCAAACAGAACAATGTAGTTGAAAGTGGCGGTAAAGATAAAGTGCAGTTTTTGAACTTTTCAATCCTTTAAAGGTCATCATTATTATTCCCCCACCCCCTGCCCTTCCCTCCCATATATGCTAGATTGCCAGATAATGGTCACCATTGCTCAAATTTTAATTCCATTCTATAGAGTATTGTTGTCCACACTGAGAGATTGAATTGTCTATTTTAATAATCCTGAATATCTAAGACTATAGTTTGCAAGATAAGAGCCTAGTCCAGTAAAGTACGTTTGGCAGCTTGTATAGCAATTTTAGCGTACGAAATATTGGTAACAATACTGATGACCCATAATGACCTCTTTTCTAGCATATAGGTACTTGAGGCGCTCGTGAAAATCCGTATAAGAACTGTTGGGGTGAATCGATATGCCATGTCTATTATTAATTCACTCACAATCGCTGGCATCGCTTCGTTAAAGATATTATTTCTTCCAAATATCGGTTAATATACTAAAGAGGTAACAATTATTGTGTACCGAGATTATATCATATTTTACATTAACCCTTAATTATAGTATTTGAGCCACGAGAGGACTTAAAACTGTCCGGAAGGGACCGTTTTATGGAACTCAACCCAGTTAAGTTCGCCCTCTCAGTCGACCCGCCGAGGACTTTCAGACGTGGTCTACAAAAAAACACGGGGCCCCGGGGGAGGCTGTATATGTAGTCTGTTCTTGACGAGAAATTGCGTCAATGGATGGAATAGAAGAGAGGGGCGATATCTTTCGCGTGGGAAAAAATGAAAGAGTTAAGTGGTCACTTGGTGCAAACCATTTGAACCCGTCTCCACCCAACGGATCGAAAAAGACCACACTGAGTTAGTAAAGCCGTACAATATTTGCTTTTACAACAGGTGAGCGGTTGCTTGTAATTAATAGCCCTATAGATATCCCCGAAAAAAAGCCAACTTCCGTCAAAGTTGCATGACCTGGATAGTGGAGATCGATCAAGAATCGCCTTCATTATTATAACATGCTCTCTTCCTGTTCTGTTGTTCTTTAAAGAACTTACGATAGACCGGGGGGGGGGGGGTGGAGGAGAGGTAAAGAAGAAGAACAAACAACAGCATCTTTTCTTTTGAGAGTTTGCTAACCTTGGTTGCCCTGACATGGACGACGCATCTGGACGGCGATTCGTTTTCGTCTTCCAGACACTAAAACAAGGTCATCTCATCAATCGGTTATGACCTTGCTTGTAGTCTTATGAGGATTTCGTTCGTCGTTTGAATTAACCCCCGGTGCTCGGAGGCTAGGAAAACATTCAATTATGACCTAGGCCTATGCTCATTAATTACAAGCGGGAGAGACCACACGAAGGATGCAATGTCCCTTTCTGTTAGCCCCCCCCCCCTCCCCTCCCCTACCTCGGTGAGAACCCGGCTTCTATCTTTCTCCATCGCAGCTAAGTTAAGGCCAAGTGAAATCTTCTTGTATGTGGACATACCTCCCCATCCCCACCCCACCCTCACCCCAACTCTTGCTACATTAAATGAGATTTCACTTTTCCTCGGCTCAACTATTCAACTGTTCGATATGCAATTAATTATAAAACATGTGTAGCCAATCAAAATACTGAAGAACTGCCAACTTAGCTTGCACGCGAGAACTAAAACCTATAGCCATCTTGATAACCTTGTAGGATAGAAATGCCTGAGACAAACATCTCCCATCATCCTCCTCCTAATTCCTAGTTCCTTTTGAGGTACCATTGTTGAAAAAAAGTCAACCTCTTTCAAAGAATAATAATTAATATTATACAGAAGAATTGAAAATGAACTCTTCAGTGCAGTGTACATGAAGATATGCATCGAAATCAGGATATCACGTAAATCGGGACGGTCAAGTGATATCCCGTATAGCCTGTTTGGTGTATTTGTAATCATAAGAATGACTGCGTTTGCATCTGTAATGTCCACTTCACAATGAAGTATTTTAGAAGTAGGGATGGTAAGTTTCTAGTGTGCAAGCCAATATGCCGTCGCTGTAAATTTCATCGTAGGAACATGCATTGCGTTTCGACAAGGGCCAATAACCCTAATTAAACCATTGCTCTTGTACCAGTTGTTCCCATGTTATATGCACACAATTTAAAAAATTAAAAATATAAAAATATAAACAACACTATATAGGGCAGCGTCTCCTTGTCACTAAATACATCCTTAAATTTCGTGAAAGGTTTCCGCACATTTAATGAATTTGATAGTTTCATATTGTATACCTACATGCAGAGTTCACGCTAACAATCAATTCTCAATAGAAAGGGATTGTTGTGGTTTATCGTAACCACAATTTCTAATTGAATTTTCATCTTTAACATTCACTCTTCACGTGTAGTAAATGGGCGAGGGTGGATTGAGGCGGGGGGGGGGGGGCATTGCTATGTTGTCATAAACAGCTATAGTACAGCCCAGCCAGTAATCTCGAATCTTTAGCTCCATCAATACCTGTTTGATTTTCAGCTTAACTACCAAACCATGATTTATCCACTATGGAAATGCATAGTTGTAGATGTACCCCATCTTATGGTACCGAACTTTCCCGCCGTTTCTTCACTACAGGCCGAGGTTAAAAAAAATCATCTTTCTATATAGGAACCATTCATCAATTGATACGGTTTCGATATTAAAAGGCGGCAGTGGCGTGGTTTTTTCGCCGGGTATCCTTGTAGTATACCGGACCTGTCTGTCGTGAATTCTTTCCATTGCCCTTTGGCTGTAAATAACTTGCCCACTTCACATTTTTCACGTTCTCTTACCTTCTCCGTTTCCCTTTCCTTCTTTTTCTTTTCTTTTTTATCTAATTTTAAAATCTTGATAACGAAACCAGATTTTCTCACGTTTATTTTCAGGGTTTATTTAGCCATGTCACTGCCCAGTGGCATTCATAAATAACCCATCTAAAAAGATGAGTCAAATCGCGCTGGTCTAATAGCCTACTGGGTTAGCCTTCGGTGATTTAATTTCGGGTATAAAGGATATAGGCCTACACTGCTGGATAACCGTAAAAAAAAAAGTTGAAGAATGTTCATTGCTATGTTATAACTATATAGTTTTAATTCTATCATAATGTGCCACATTTGAGTGTATATGATGTATTCATTATTTATTACTATAGGATCGCCTTGTTCTCTAACAAATGAACATTTAACGTTTTATGTGCAGTTTAAATAATGTTATTTAAGTAATCTGTCTGTAACACTCCCAGCCCGATAAATGTTCATCGTGTTTTTATCGGCGTAGACGTGAAACCAAATGTGAGGGTTTGGTTATCTGGCAAACTCCAGAAGAATGTGTGCTTACGACACTGGTCATGTAAACACTGTGAGATATTTGAAGAGGGTCTGAATATAGACATAGGACGAGTATGCATTTTGTAAATCAAATGACGTTTCAGCAATGAATACTCATATCCACGAACCATCCGCTCGTGGGTGTGCTTTTCATTCCTTCAAACTATAATGTAGGTCTGTTATATCTATAAATGGTCCCACCCACCGTACCTCACACCGTGCCCTACACAGGGTCACTGACAGCTATTTCTGTCTCAGCCGAGAAGTGAACATAAAGGTCGGCGCTCTATAACGACATATCTAAATATATCCCTGTATGCATGGTAAATCATCTTTCAGCTATATATAATAGGTCTTATACGGCTTGCACATATATAGAGATCAGTGCAATGTGTTAAAGAAACCAATACACTGAATCAACACTATTATCCAGCGTAAGGTACTTTTGTTACCTTCTGACGACCCGGAATGGAAAATGGTTACTCCGTGGACAAACCGATATAGTTCATATGCACATCTGTTTACGCCCGTTTTGTGTAACGGGATCATCAACATCCTTTATACAGGTACTGAAACGTGAGACAGATAGCGGTATCGTTTACTGACGGTATTGGTATTCAAATAGGGCATCGTTTACTGACGGTACTATTAGTATTCAGTGACGTCAGTTTATAGCTGTTTATGTCACCGTGCCCAAGCTCTTACGTACACAAATGATGTCGCAAAAAAATCATTAACGCAATTTAAAGAAGTCTTCCCAAAAAAAACACTAGATGATTTTGTGTTCCATTTTTAAAGCTGCGGCCATTTAAGCATATCTAGCTACTAACTTTTGTTCACTTTATTTAGTATCTTTACCCCCTCTAGTATTAATCACTTAATGACGGCTCCTTGGTTCTTCCAATCAACGTTAGGCAATGTCATACAGTCACCCGGTCGGGTCACCATGGTAGTCGTCTTCATTTGTACACGGAGGGAGTAGGTAAAAATAGAACAGCGTTTATTTTGAAGGTCTCTTAATTAAACGACCCTTCTACATCGAGTATGAGACGACTGGGCGCCTGCTTGAGCAGGGTTGAGTCTTTAGATATACGCCAAATTATGAGCCGAAGATAGGATTAGCAACTTGTAAACAGTCAGTGATAGACTGGTATATTATGTAGCGGAAATTATTATGTCCCGTCACAGACAAAACATTTAAGATTGTCGCAAAACCAAGTTTATTTCTTCGATGTGTCGACATTATGGCAACAACAAAAGAAAAAAATATGAAAAAAAGAAAAGAAAACTACATGACGTCAAGAATATTGAAGTATTCATTTTCGACTGTTTTGGTTTTTGAATTATTCAGGATATGAAGAAGTATATAATACCACCGATCAGACGAATACGTTGAATGCGAAACAAAAACCGGAACACTCTACATGACGTCATCCACGATAAACGCTGTGATTGGTCAAACTTCGTAAACACTGGCGCACAGCTATATATCAGTGAGCTATGTTTCGGAATCTGTGTTCATACTTCACAATCTCCGACACTCCTTTATCAGTCTTGGCATGTTTTTATCACCATTTATATACGGTTACAAAGGAGGGTTGTTAACTTAATTCTCCTTGTAAACTCAACCTGGATAATTTACCTAAACTTTAATTTTAGATTCGACAAAAACCAAAAGGGATTTTGCTATCAAGAAAAGAATGATGATAAGATTTCGTTTATCCGACCGCTGCGCGTACCAAAATATGCCCGCCACTTTTGATGGGATTGAATAATAAAACCACTGTGAGAGTGAAAAGTTTTTCCTTTCCCACGCAGTCGGTGGCAGTAAGCCCTGCCGGCTCGAGCCGTTATACTCCGCCGGAGGGCTCCGTTGAAATACGCGTCATCTTCGCTCCAGTAGAGCGGCGGGTGTCCCGGTTAATTGAGGTATCATTTGGCCGAAGATAAACCGTCTCAGTTACCACGACCACGCGCGCCTAGTGGGCAGACCAGCGGGAGTGTGGGACGTTTACACACGTGGCTCAGATTACCATATATATGATATACGCCGCGTTTTTATCGAGTGTGTGTGATGTGTATTGGAATTCGGCTTATTTCTCGTATGTATATATATATAGATATATTTATATGAACCTGATTAGGCTAAGATGTTTATCGTCTCTGACACAGTAAACATCTGACGAAGGTCTGTTTAAACTCTCCTCCAATGGAAACTTTTAATTTTAGTATATATCCTTACCGGATTTATTTTGGTTCCTGTTGGGATAAGAATAAAAGCATTGCGTGTGTGGGATTATGCAATCGGGTTGTTTGATGTGGGTCTTTCATTACAACACGTTCAGCCTTCAAATGCCTGTTGATATTTAATTCATTTATAACAGACTTCAGTGAAAGGCGGGGTCTGTGCGTGCAGATGCCTGGTCCATTAGTCAATAACAGTGAGGTAATGATATAACACACGTGGGGAGATTCAGGGACGTCCCTCCCCCACCCCACCCCACCCCACCCGCTGATGAAACTAGCTTCTTGCATCCACCTCACCCCTTCCGTCGCATGGTTTTTACACGGTGGATCACGTGTAACGATCTGGTAATCCCATGCCCTCATGGGCACAACGTAGTACCTAAAATAAAAAGACTAAACAAACATTGATTCATTGTATATAAGGAACCAAAATCCCTTTCTACCTCCATTCCCTTCTTCCCCTCTAACTTCACTCAACCTTCCGTCCCGAAACCCCTTGAAGGAGATACTAACCCATCCGTCACCATCGTTATTCTGGGACCCAAACTCCTCTTACCCCACCATAAGTATACATGGTTGCGCCCTCATAAAAATACATGTGTCATACATTATATTCCATGCAATTATATTGAAACGAAACATACTGGAATGCTATAATATGGCATGCGTTGACATGAGGTCATACTTACATCACATAGTACAGGATCGAAGCTACATTATTTTCATCGTCAGTAGGCTATATATAATAAATACTAAATAATATATATATATCGAATATTATATATTGAATAATATTTAACTACAGTTCGTGGTCCTTGATCGCACATTGTAACCGGCACTGAGTTGTATCTAAAAATCACGCATGTATATGGTTCAAAGGTCATCGACTAAATTTTCATTTGATATATTTTTTGACTCTAATAACAATTTAAAACGATAACTAATAATTAAAAATATTAAACACAAATCAATACTGTACAAACAGCAGTAAGTATAAAATAAAGCTATTATGTAAGAAGGTATGAGGCAAATCGTGTTACACAACATTCAGTGGAAAGACCTAAACAACGTTGGCCAAGAGCCAATTTTTAATAAATGAGTTATCATAGAGGAAGATTCAATTTCTAACATTTGACATATTGCAAGCTATATCTGAAATTGCATTTTGCTTTATTGGATATAGTGGGGTTGTCTATCAATGCACGCAATAGAAGATACTGTTGGGAAGTAAACGTAGAAGCCTACACCTATTCAAAGATTTGTTGTTGTTGCTGTTGTTATATTACCTAA
>KN886535.1:71273-82868 GCA_000934455.1 Apostichopus parvimensis
CTCCGCGCCAACCGATGGTGGCGCTCCGCTTAGATAGTCTTGCTGCGGGTTTGCCCCCCCACTTTCACAACTCAAATCCCGCCCCTGTCTATAAGGTACCAACATCCCTTTCTACCTCCATTCCTTTCTTCCCCTCTAACTTCACTCACCCTTCCGTGCCGAAACCCCTTGAAGGAGATGCTATCCCATCCATCACCATCGTTATTCTGGGACCCAAACTCCTTTTACCCCACCGTAGGTATACGTGGTTGCGCCCTCATTAAGATACATGTGTCATACATAATATTCCATGCAATTATTTTGAAACGAACATACTGGAATGATATGAAATGCGGTGACATGAGGTCATGGTTACGTCACATAGTACAGGATCGGTGCTACATTCTTTTCATCGTCAGTTGGCTATATATAATAAATACTAAATTATATATATATCGAATATTTTATATTGAATAATATTTAACTACAGTTCGTGGTTCTTGATCGCACATTGTAACCGGCAGTTGTATCTATAAATCACGCGCGTATATGCGTCGACTAAATTTTAATTTTATATATTTGTTTACTCTAATAACAATTAAAAAAAACGATAACTAATATTAAAATATTAAAAACAAATCAATACTGTTAAAACAACAGCAAGTATAAAATAAAGCAAACGTTAGTAGGTGTGAGGCAAAACGTGTTACACAACATGCAGTGGAAAGCCAAGAGCCAATTTGGGGTAAAAGATGTCAGCTCTCTTAATATATGAGTTATCATAAAAAAGATTCAAATTCTAACATTTGACATGTTGCAAGCTATATCTGAATTTTAGCTTGCTTAATTGGATGTAGTGGAGATGTCTGTCAATGCACGCAATAGAAGATACTGTTGGGAAGTAAACGTAGAAGCCTACACCTATTCAAAGATTTGTTGTTGTTGCTGTTGTTATATTACCTAACTAATGGCAAGCGAATTCCCATTCAGTATATAGTGACGTCATATAGCCACAAATCTGACAACTCACTTTCTCTCGGCGGTTTGCACAGGCCGGTAAGATTATAGTTCAGCTACCACAAAACTAAATCAAATAAATAGTCCACTTATCCTTTGATACGTAACGCTATAGACTGCAATTAAAGTTAAATCTGCCATCCGAAAGGTTATTATTGAAAACGGACGTCTGTAGTCTACAGTATATATCAGTCGACTATTCAAGGTGGGACAGCTCACAACCCCGCGGCGCCTTTTCAACTCGACTTGTTTATTTGTTTGTGTTTTTTTTCTTTAGCTCTCCGATTTGGAAGTAAACAAACAGAGTTAACTTAAATTGTAGAAATATTTATTTTACTTAATGAGACAAAACCTTAGGGTGTAACAAGCAACCAGTCACATGAAATGGTTCCATGGCATTTTGTGTATACGCTTCTAATGCCTAACCTAAAGCTTTCTTTCACGTTGGGTCGTTAACTTACTTTGACCAATAGCTCCCTGCTTTCACCAAGTCCTGCAAAGATACAAATATTTGTCCCCGCCCCCTCTCCATCCCCAGCCCCCCCCCCAACTAAATAAGAGATATATGTGATTAAAACCACGAGGTTGTTACTCATATACACAAGCGAGATATTCACCACTTATAGTTCAAATACTGAAGACGTGTGTCCTATCATGGAGCTATAAACAGACTCCATGGTCCTATATAGTTATTTTGTTTCCTTTGAAATTTGAAGTCCATGCATTTTCTTCTTCTGCTTAGAGGGCGATTTTCTAAGACTAACATAATAGACAACGTCTTCACAGGGATCGCGAAACAGGTCTGAGAATTGGGGGGGGGGACGGGGAGGGGTCAGCCCAATATTCACTGGTGTTGAATTTGTCGTCTTTGGCGGCACCAAACCCGTGTGAAAATCGTTGCTGTGATTATTATTGTGCAGGGCCATGCCCCCTCCCTCCACCCGGGTGCCCCGTCTCCCCAATAGGGGCCTTGTTTCAGATACATTATATTGCTGTTAACGGTCGAATAGAACACGGTGGTAACACACACATGTAACACATGAAGCTTAAATAAAAGTCATCAGTATTATTGCCCCAACCCAAATATGCTAGAAATGTCACATAATGGTCATCCATGCTCGAATTTCAACCGGACTTTTCCTGGCTGCACTATCAACGTTGTTATCATTAACCGTGAGATATATAGTTGTCTATTCTGGTCATCCATAATTGATTAGACTTAAACATGGAAATATCAGACCCTCCAGGAAAGTTTATACAGTACTTTTGAAAACTTCATGCTATCAACTTTTATAGTCTGCTAAAACTTTGAGCTAATACCGATGGTGACATCGTAAACAATGTTTATCGAGTTAATTCCACCTGATGCAATCTGCCTGCTCTGCCAATCAACACCCTTGTAAAAAAAAACTGAGAAGATAAGAAGATTTTCTGAAAAAGCTTATATAATCCCCCAATAGCAAAGTGGTCTTTGCTTTTAACGATACGATAAATCCCTTGGGTATACTGTAAATTGGTCGTTTAGTCTTGTTCGACTTGTTTCCCCTCAATTCTTAACATGTTTTACTATCGACTCTAGTGTTGTTTCTTGGGATCTATGTGTGCTCAATTCAGTATAGGCGGCTTTGGACTATTTGGCCCAGCTAAAACACGATTTCTCCACAAAAATATGTAATCTTCTTATCTACCCACTGTTTATTTCTGGGAAGTTATAATCGTAGAGAAAGAGTGTTTTTTATTGTTCATTCTATGTACTTTTGACAAGGTTGAGAAAGAGAGAAAAAAAGGGTTTCTTTTTGAACGAGCAGTATGTTTCCTGATATTAGAGAGAATATTTTCGTTAGATATTCTGGCCCTGCTGGTGTAATTTTTTTTTTTTTTGTCTGTAGAAAAGTGTAACAGACTTCTGGGCCGTTTTAGTGACTATTGACGATCTCGGAAAGTTTTGGTTCTTTGGCATAACTTTCCGCAGTCATTACAAGCTTAAAAATTGTGTCATTGTTTAAAGCTTAAAACAAATTAAAATACACAAAAATCTCATTAAACGAGCATGGTCATTTGGTAAGGGGCAATATTTACGTAAGACGGTTTCTGGGCCTTGCCAGTGTGATTCAGTCTAATATTATGTTATATATATATTTTTTTTGGGGGGGGGGGGGGGTGTATTGTCCCGAATGAATAAGAGACTTGTAGACCCTATTATTAACGTTTGGCAGTTTTCAGCAGATTTTACAAGATTATAGAAAGAAATAGAAATGTCTCTAATTTAAAGGAAAGTTTCCTGAGTGCATACATGGTATAAGGGTGGACATTTGACGTAATGTGCGTCTGGCCAGGACGGTGTGATTTTCCTTGTTTTTTCTTCTTCTAAAAGGGTATGGCAGACGTCTGGGCCCAGAGCCAAAAAATCTCAGAATGGGGTGCTTGCTGGTCGTAAATAGCGTCTCTCTGCTCGAGCGTTATTGAATGGTTCCTATAGAAGCACCGCGGCTGGATGGGTGCATGAAGCATTGTTTAGAAGTGATCAACAAGCCATAGTCGAGGACCCCTGCATAATCCGCGATGAAATGAATGATCGGTCACGCGTAGTACGAACGGCGCAGCGTCTCTAGTTAGATCCACACCTTCAATAGCGAATAATTAAGGCGACTTTTCTTTTCTTCGACATCTTCTTCTTCTTCCTTTTCTCTGCTATGTTTGAAGTGTTTTCTTCTTCGAGCGAAAACAGACTCGAGGGGGGAAACATTTTGAAAGGGTTTGGAAATAACTTATGAACAGGGGGGTGGGTGTAGAAACGAGCCAGCAACCGGCGAAGGCCACACGCTTTTCATGAGGAAGAATAGGCCGTTTAAATGTTTTGGAGTTTGCTGAACGGCAAAACATAATTAAGTGTTTGTGAAATCAATACAAAAGGTTGCATTGTTATGGTACGTATCGCCAATGAGCCAGACACTGTATTCTACTGCTGTTTATTTCTTCATCTTTATTTTCAAGAAAAAGGGCTAAATCTCAGTTAAATACCGACGGATTTAGTTTCGGCTGTTTATCTCAGTCTTTAAGTTTTTCTCCCGCAAGCTGGAAGACAAAATCAGTAGGCCTGGTAATGTAACATAAAAAAGAAAAAAAAATTAGCATGCGACAAAAAGGTCTGGCACACTTGAGTAATTTCTTTCTACTTCATTTCAAAGTATTCCTATACATGATGAAGCAAATTTCAAATTGGAAAGTTTCAGAATTGCGGCTTTGCCGTAAACATGCCAAAAGAAAAGTTTGAGTAGAGGGAAGGGGGAGGGGATGGGATGGGATGGGATGGGATGGGAGAAAGTTAGTAGTCCTGTTTCATGAGTGGAACAGAGGAGCGCGATTGTTTTTTTCGATTACGTAGGCTATATATACTTGCGTATACAGTAACTGTCTCAGTTTTATAAAAATGGTGACTTGTGGAAGAGGTCACGTGGGTTCGCTTTGTAAAGAATTAAATGAAAATGTCAACGAATCAGTAACACGCTTTGAATTGAAAACGTTTTTTTTGGGGGGGGGGGGGTTGTTCTTGTTGTCACACGTTTACAGAACCTGTATTGAGCACTGATTACTCTATCAAGTCCCGTACCGCAAATTTCTTTTGCGATTAAGGATAGGGCACTTTCAGTCAACCAAGAGTGAACCATACGTTTCATTTACGTCTTTAGAGCACTTTTTTATTTTTCGTATTGCAAAAAGGGGCATATCGTATTCATAAACATTTCGCATGCAGGAACTTTTAAGTCAAAACTAGCACTCTAATTGAGCCCCCCCCCCCCCCCCGCACCCAGAGACCCACGGAACTATACCACAAGTAACAACAAAAAACGAGAAGCAACAAAAACATATTTATTTATTTATTTATTTGTTTATAGTTTTTATTTATTTTTTAATCACTTTATTTGAAATAAAACTTGATTATTCCGTACAATGGAGGCGGAATGTTAGCACCATTGAAAAAGCCTCGACAAATTGCTCAAAATCGATTAATACGGCTGTTTCATTAAGGAAACCGGAAGAAGAAATTAATAAAGGCCTAAGTGACACTTTTCTATACGCCGTTCATAAAGGAGGATCTAACACCCAAGTCTATCTACAAAGGGTCGTTTTCTTATTTTCTTTTTTCAAAACGAAAGGTTTCATTTTTTCAAATCCGAAATGCAGGTGTTTTACATGTTTCCGGAGCATTTTTTTTGCCTTTATTTGTTAATTTTTATATTTCACTTGAGATTCTTCAACACCAATGAATTTAGGGGGATATTAAGCGCACGTGCATATGATTATTTACTTAGCCAGGTGATTTCCCGAAAAGAACCAAAAAAAAAAAATATCTAAAAACATCCGGTCCAAATCATAAGACAAAATATAGAAAAATGGATATAGTTAATGAATAAAGACATTTGGATAATAGATATAATAATGCGGGACGCAGGAAGTTCAGACTCAAGTGTGTGAAATGACTGACAAAGTAAACACCTTTTTATCAAATTGCGATAGCGAACGCCTCTTGGCGCGGGAATGTGTAATGAAGCCGGTCGTGCCGGCTGAAATAGAAAAGACACGTGTATACGCTAATAGAAATCAACAAACTAAGGAGAATGGGACCAGGGATATGAAGGAGTTATAGTAATATATGAACACGAACTTCAGTCTCAAACATGTTGAGCATATTTGCGCAGTTGCAAGCTCCTGTTAAAAAAAAATGTTGGGGAGTAAGGTACGTCAAAGCTCTTAGTCAGGCAGCAGTTCTACCACACCCTCCCCAACCCTCCTCACCCCCTCCCTACCCCCCGTCAGTCCATACTCCGTAAATACCAGATTTATCACAAACTGTCAAATTGTAAGTGCCGGATTTTTTTAAAATAAAACAACTGGGCTATTGTAGGCCTCTAAAGGCCATCACAATGGTCTTAAACTGGGCGGTAGTTTTTTGGTGGGTTATGAATTTAATGGGATAGGAGTTGTATTCGTGTATAAACTTTAATTTTTTTATATTGCGCTGGAAATTTTGAGAATTTTTTTTTTATGGCCTCCCCTTCCCCCAACCCCGTGCTACATGCCTGTGGCTGAATATAAAAGCCATCACCCCCCCCCCCCGCCACCACTGACGATTGGAGGAAGGATATCTCCCTTTGCGCACGTTACTGATGATGAAATAAGGGTGAGAGGATGTATGGATGCGGTTGGGCTAGGGGTGTGAGTGGGGTGGGTTCGTTGCTGGAGTCTAGTAAAAAAAAATATGTACACAAAGATCGCAACGCACGACGGCCAATGTGATTTTTCACTGACGTCACAATCAACAACTGTTCTCTTCCCCAGGACGTTTTTGTTTTTTGTCTTTTTTATTTTTATTTTTATCATTATCTTCTGATAATGGTATTATGGAATAGTCCCCAACCTCAATTGCAACTCCAGCCATCTCCTGTTTTTTTTTCATATTTTTTTATATTTTATTTTAATGAGCGAATCTGAGATATTCCATGTTTGATTTGAAATATTTTCCTAGGCCCTAACGCGTTCCTTTATACCTTTCGAGTTTTCACCGAATAAATCAAGAGAATGCATAATATACTCCCAATTCCATCAGACAAAAACAGAAAGAAACAAACAAAAAGAGGTCCTAACGAGTTTATCATAACAAATGCTATAAAATATGAACTGTCAAAGCGCAACACGGGAAAGGGGGCAATAAAATAATATAGCATCCCCTGCGTTCCAAAGGGTCACAAGCACACGTGTTCATTGTCTTGTAATAGCGGTTTATATGAAACGGACGAAAGTGAATTATATAGAAACTAGAAAAAAACTTATCTCGACAACTAAATCTTTCCCCCTATATTCTTGGAAATTTATTTATGAAAACATCTGCCCCCATAAGTCTTGTATAGGTCTTAGCGTGTCTGGCATTGTTGAAGAAGCCTAAATCCAAGCTGGAAACTTTACAAGAAAGAAAGGGAGAAAAAACAACAACAAACATTAAAAGGGTAAACGCTCCGATAGATTATAATTCGGTCCATACCAGTTTCTATGAATAACACAACATATATAGCCAGCCCCTATATATTCTTTCACAAACTCGTATTGACCTCCTATGATCGAGAAGCGCGGGAGACCGATGGGTTATTGTGACGTCATCCCAGCCCCCGTGGGTGTCGCGTGGCAGAGAGTTTCCCAGGTTAGACTTGTTTATTTTAAAGACTTTGTGTAATGGTAAGAATATGTACGGAGTTAGGTAGGGGTGGAAAACACACACACATCCGCTGAATTAGTGACAATATTTGGGCAAACGGTTTAGATTTAGGATTTTCTTTGTAGCCTTATTTTTGGTGGCTTTATCAAACCGTCACGGCCATCTTGAGACGTGACCGAAAGTTTGTACCAACAACACTTGGCAGTATTCGTTGAGACATGAAATATTGCAGAAACTATATTCATACCGTTTGGATATGTTGGTGGTCATGATGTAGGAACGATGGTGCACATCCATGACCTTGCAGCTATACATGCACGTACACCTACATATGGTACGGAGATGTTTATATTATAATAATATATATTGTAATGTATTATATATAATGTATAATTTATAATATAATCCGACGGAAAATTTGTGCTAGATGATAAATGACTGCATGCGCAATGGCGAGTTAATGTTTTGTAAATAGTTTGAAAGGGATACTCCAGAGCAAAAGTTAAGTTTTGACATATTTAAAGAGGAACTAAATCTTAGCATTGTCGCGAAACTCGCATTAAAGGCAAGTACTGCTTTTGAGATATAGTGGCAGTTGTAGTCCTTGCACTTTCCACCGTTAGTGGACTTGAAGCAAACAGGTGTGATGTCATAGATGCACATTGACCAACCTTGGGTTGTGTTTTGCTTTATCTTTCAATCTGCTGTTTTGACCCATGGTTGGATCATAGGGTCAAGTTGATTGTTTCCCTAAACTGGGTGTGAAGTTTTAGACCTACCAATGCCTGTGACAAAGGTACAATATGGTTACATGAAATATTTGGAGTAGAAAATTAGATGCAAATGTTAAAGAAAAGCAAACCATTTTTTTGTCATTGTGAATCGATGATATCACACCTGTTTGCTTCAAGTTCACTTTTGGTACGGTAGGTGACATATTCAACTATCAATATCTCGAAAACAAAACGTAGGATTTTGATGAACATTTTTCAGAATGCTTAGATTATATATTCCTCTCTGATGATGTATCAATAATAACTTTCTTTTGGACTGTCCTTTTAACCGAAAACTGTTTCAAGTTCAAACACTATGGTGGATCTATGGTGCCATGTTTAGATTTGCTCGAGTCCCCTTTTGTGTTTTTGCGTTACGTTACTGTATAAACAAAGGTTAAAAGTCCCGTTATACATGAATTCATAAAGCTCTTGTCAAAATCATATCTACAACTATGTAATTTCGTTTGACAGCCCACGCAGTCAACGCGAAGTTATATATAAACTAAAAAACAACTGCTTCCCGTTTTGACTAATATCTGGTTGTTGCGATTGTTTATCTCCCGGAGATAAAAAGCATATTATCATCTTCAGGATGTAGTCGAAACCGAGACATTCTCAGAAAAATTTGTCTGCGAAACAGGATAAAATAATCGGTTGGTTGACTCAGACCGTGGGAAAGACAAACCTGTATATGCCGCTTCGCTCGGCCCCTTTATCTTACTTTGTTAATGATCGCTAGAGAGTCATTGCGCAGTGTATCAAAGATATTCAAATTCCGAAAAATTCATGAGTGCAAAGTGTGCGAAATCCATTTATTTGTCTACACGCTTTCGCATAATTTGTTTGTTGCGAGAGGACAGAAAGAAAGTGCTTCAAAGAAAGTTTTAATACTCACGAGGAAGTCATACCTCACCACCCCTCCTCCCACCCCCCATCTAATCGTAAGAGAAAAGGCATTGTGACACTTGACTTTTACTATTTCCCCTGGTATCAAACTTTCCGTCGATTTGTCGTAATTTTATAATTTTCTACCCGTTGCCCTTTTGCAAACGTGTATATAGGCCTATAACTCTAGTGTTTTCAATATAAATGTCCATAGAACAGTAAGATGTACTCATTTGAAAACGTTTACGGGGCACAGATAAAATAATAGCTCCCCGGCCCTCTTTTGCCCACGCACCCTTCCCCACCCGACTCGACTTCAACACCACCACCCTGCCTATCCTCCTCTCTTGCATTTCTATCAACTCTTCCATTCCTGACTCCTGCCTTCTTCTACTAACCCCTCCCCTCCTACCCCTCTCCCTTTCATCACCCCATCCTAGTTTCCTCTCTCCATCCTCACTTTTCATCCTCTGGCCTGCCTCTTACCCGTTCTCACCCTCCCATCTCCTTTCATCATATAGCCCTTAACCTTCCTCCCCTCCCCCAGGCTCCCCAGCTGCCTCCCATCATCCCTCGCCCCCCCCCCCCCCCATCCTTCAAATTAAGTCCAGAATATAAACTTATTTCAAGTTATTCTGGTATTAAATTCCTGTCATGCATACGATGGGAGTTCTACTTTAAGCTTAAATGGTATATTTATTCGCAGCAACTAATAACATATGCAGTTTCCCTCTTCGAATAACAAAAATATTTCAACTCCAATATCCGGTATGGTTCATCGATGACGTAAACATTAAATCACGTAGATTCTTCGTCTCGCATGAACTGTAAGGAAGAATCAAAACCCCAACAAACTTGACATGTCATTATTGTAGCTTATAAATATAACAGACATTTGTCATGTGCCTATACGTACCAAAATATCTAAAGAAAATGATGCACCATCCTTCAGAAGGTCACACCGGGACTTCTGCCATTTTGTCAATCTGTGATGACACACGCTAGGAAGTGAAACCTTTTACCTTTTTTGTATTTTTTTAAATATTTTTCTTTCCAAGGTGAACGTCAACAGTGTTCACGCATGTCAGTATGTCATTCAACCCAGGTATATACTTTTCAGAAGTTGAGATTTTCAATATTTTAAGAGTCAACATTTGCAAAACCCCATCATAATCACAGGGGGAGGGGGAGGGGGAACATTGACTACGAATTAAAGAAGCACATTGTAATATAAACCTATTAATAGCTCGATGATGTCATAAGTAGACTTTTTTGTCCAGTCGTCAGTAAGCCTTGCACGATCTTTCTCCGCGTGTAGGATCCAGCAGAAAGCCGCCGAATCTCGACGATATACTCAACAAAGAGCCTTGGTGTCTGTAAATAATTCACAAAGGAAATTATTACAGTTTTATGTAGCCCCTCCGATTCTTATCCGCACACCTCGCCCCTGCCCCCACCCTCTCCTAACCTCTCCCAACGTAATGTTGATCGCGCTTCTGTGTGTCGTTAACCATACACTTCGTATGAGACGAGCGCGCTCTTCGCCTGACGAGCACATATGTAATATATCATGGAACGCCAAAATTGCAGAAATGATCATAGAAGTATTTACTAAAAGTATATTTTGACAAACTGTGTATCTTTACATTGTCCTGTTGGTTCCTTTGGCGTTCTAAATACATATATACAAAACACAAAAATTCTGTTTTGCCATAAACATTTCTGTACATATATAACTTTACTACAATATCTTGCATGGTAAATTATATATGATTTTATAAATTTAGTGTTAACCGTCATAAAATGTTATTCTGTTCTGTATTATTTTAAAGCGTTTGTGTGATGGAATGACAAACCATCATCATATATTATATCATAATTTGTTTATTTTCACCTTCCAACACCCTGCCCGGGGTGGCCCTTTTGTACACCTGTCCGTCTCCGCCGCTATTGCAGTTATGAAAAATTATGATAAAATAGAGAAATATAAGACGCAAACTATATCAATTTTAATGATTTCTCCGTCTTTCGGGAGATGCTCTCTTCCTCATCTTTCCAAAGTCGTTCAGAAATGAAGAAAAACAAAATCGTACAGTAACTGTTTTTTCTTTCTTTTGTTTTCCATTTTTTTGGTCATCATTTTGTATTTCAAAACGATCAAATTTCAAAGCAAAGTTTTAAATTTAATAGTGATCGTATATTATGGATATTTATGAAATCTTGGACACAGAGGATTGTAAAGTCTTTTAATGCGTCTACTGGCCGTCCAAGGGCCTACTTAACCTGTTTGCCCCCCTGACCTAGGGGAGTTTAATATCTGACCCCTCGTAATACCACCACGGTGCCCATTAAACTGACGATTAACTTTTGTTCATCTCCCAACGTAACAGAACAGGGGTGTGTAGAAAACCAATTATTATTCTCTCTTTTTTTCTTCTTTTTTTTTGGTGCTTTTGCAAGTCCCAATAGTTCTCAACAATAATACATTTATCAAATGCGATGTGTGTGTGTGTGTGTGTCAAGCTCATCTGGGTGAGAGAATTTTCAAACGGTTCATGTAGAGGTTCCTGTACTAAAAAAGTCTTGTAAGAAAATGTTATGAACAATGGGATATGCTTACAAAATGACATATTTCCCGTTTGGAACAAGTTTGATGACTTTAATATATATAGCCGTCGGTCACACACTCACAGAACATTACCTATTCATATTCGCCGGCTGTCGATT
>KN886536.1:29068-41724 GCA_000934455.1 Apostichopus parvimensis
TGCTTGTGAAGTTATGTCTGCTCAGGTAGAGGGGAGAAAGTTTAATAGGGTAGGTCAGTGGTATTGTTTGAGAGAGTGGGTAAAATAGGATTTAAAGGGGGAAAATAGGAATTATAGCCAGTGGTGTGGCCAGGATTCTGCTAACGGAGGGGGGGGGTTGGTTATCGCCATTTTGAGCTAGGGGTATAAATTTGTCTTTGAACCTAAAATGTTTGGCCTCATGGGCCCAAAATTGGTGGAATCTGAAAAATGGCCTGAAATTTGGTGGGCCATAAAGTTTTGTGGGCCCTACATTTTTGAGCTCGAAAAGGTATGAGCTCTGCACCATTGGTGCTCTAGTATAGAGTATGTACTGTACATGATGTTATGTTAGAGTACAAGTATATTGCTGTACCCTGTAGTACTTGACAGCATTGACTGCATTTCATTTCTCTGCATGTCTGGGGTAGTGGAGTCAGTGGAGGAAAATTCAAGGGTTGGGGAGGGGGGGGTTAGGTGGGATGTTAGTCAGAGGTAGGTGAAGATTAAAAGTACCCTTTCTCCAGATTTGTAACGAAAATGCACTTCCATTACTTTAAAATTAACTTTTTATCAAAGAAGAAAACTGTAAAGTGCCACTTTTGTTGAGAAATTGAAACCAGAAAGGGAATTGTATAAGTGATTCCTTTTCCCATTTAATATGAAGTAGGAAGTATAACTCTTGCAACTTTTTCAGACTTCTACTGTAGCTTTGTTCACATCAAATGACCTTTGACCTCCACCAACTTCAAATGGGTTCCTGTACTTACCAAAAATCGGCCTAAAGTCAAATATGAATTTCAATCAAATTTCCTTATTGCCTTTAAAGGCATTTAATTCACCCTTTAATTTCTATTGACCTCAAATGATCTTTTACCTCCGCCAATTTCAATGCAGTTCTCGCACTCACCTAGGCGTATATATATGCTAAGTATGGTCTTCATAAGTTATGAGTTATCATGATTACAAGATTTTCAAACTTTGACCTCAAATGAAATTTGACTTCCACTAATTTTAATAGTGTTCTTCAACTTGTAAATAGGTATCCACATGCCAAGTATGAACTTCATTTATGTTATGCTTATAGAGAGTTATCATGCTAACAAGGTTTCAATATTTGACCTCTGTTGACCTCATTGCCTCCACCAATCTTAATATCCTTCATGTCCTTTCCAAGGGACTTGGATTTGGCCTTTGATTAAACTGTGAATTAACATATGAATGGAGTAACAAGAAGAATCTTTGAGTTAGGTAAATTCCCAAGTTAGGATGAGTCATGTTTTCGTAGAAGTATCCATGTTTCATAGAATGATTTTTACCGGTGCTTTCTGTTATCCAACACGTATTTGTTGACTAATGGTTATATGGTATACGCAGGCTGGGTATACGTCCCTCTGCAATTATTGCTGGTTGATTACATGTATAGCCAGTGTATTGGCGTTTGTATTGTCAATGAGCTTGTACCATACAAGGAACGTAACGATCGAGTGAGTCAACCATGCGTGAAGTTGGACTAAGGTTTGGATTTGTGTCCTGGAGTAATTAACCTGTTGCTCAAATCCATTCACCCATACTGTACCTTAACAATACCCCTTAAAAATAGAGTTATTCTATTTCAAATTTTAAAATATTTTCATTTGGTTCTTTTAGAAGATTTTTGCATTGTGTTTTGTGTGTGGTCTCTGGAATGGTTGTCATAGTCTCCCCTCAGTAACACCCTTGCGACCCTTGTTGATCACTTATGAGGTAGATGTAATATACTTTCATTTTGGTTCATTTAGAAGATTTTGTTTGTGTTATGTCTGTTGTCTGCGGAATACAATATCCCTTAACAGTATAATTCAATATCCCTTAGCAATAGAATTCTTCTGAGGACGTGGTGGTTCTTTTCAATGATATGTGAGGACTTGGAATTTCGTTGTTGAAGTTCTCAGTCCTGAATGCAGAACAAATTGCATACACCCAAAATACATAGACACACACACACACCCAGGTGTATTTTCATTCACACCGAAAGACTCTTTTTTTTTGTTTTTCCGTTCCGTTCCAGGTACCCTAATCTTTACAATACCTGTTAAAAAACATAGAATTCTTCTGAGGACATGCCAATTCTTTTCAGCAGACACGTACATGCACACACCATCATGATAGCATAGGTTTACGATTGTACGATTGTAATCGAAACCATAAATGGTTTTTACTGACTGTTCTTCCTTCAAACTAGGTGTTTCATGAATGTAATTCTTAGAGTACCATTTTTTTAATATCAAGATGATCATTCATTGGAATTTTTGGTCTGTGTCTTAATTAAGGTCCATATGAAACATAAGATGGTCTACTGTATTTATAGTTTTCCATTTCTGTCTCTTTCAATCCCCAGATGGTCCATTATTTCGAAGGCTTTTTTGGAGTGCAATATTTTGGATCACATGTATCTTTTTTGTCATGGTGAAATCAATCACAGAGAAGTCCAGAGGGAGTCAGAGTCCTGACCAACCGCCTAACCTGGGGCAGTTTAGACGATTGGGTGAATCACGAACAAGTTACATGACTGCCATCCGGCGGGGTTACACTCTCAAAAAGCTGTTCTACACTTCATCGGACAGAGATAGCATTGTTTGTGAAGAAACAGATCAAGCGAGCTCAAATGGTACAGTATCTGTAGGAATATTGCTATGAAGTCTCTATATTAAATCCACCTACCGCTTTCTCCTCCCCATCCCCCCCCCCCCACACCATGTCCCCTTTCTGTATGTATCTAAGCTATAAGGACTGTTGTGCCCTTTTGTATATCTGAGCTGTAAAGTGTATTAAGTAAGAATGACAGAAATACAAAGAAAGTCTAAAGTTACAAGCAATGTAGTAAGTTGAAATCACTAAGCCTAGAACAGATAGCAACCAGTTTGTTTGAGTATAATCGGTGAAATGTATTAAAGTGCTTTTGTTCTATCACCTTCAGCTGTCTTATCCGTTACCAGTATTTCAAGTGAGGCTCAGTCCTGTACTGATTCGGCCTGGAATAGTTCATTCGGGAGCGTCAAAGAGACGACCATTAAAATCACAGAAAATTTTGAACTTGGTCAATATGACATGGATAGATCGACAGGCGACTCTGGAATGGAATCAGAAGATGAAGTCTTTCCAGATCCAAGAAGATGCACTTCTTTACCAGCCAATCAACGCCGAAAGAGGGCCCAACGAGTCCAGCTTTTAAGTGCAGACCAGAAATTAGCAGCTGGAAGTTCAAAGGCGGAAATTAAACACACTTTACCTCGATTGGAAGAAAATTCATGCAACTGTGGACGTCCAGTAGTGCATTATAATGTTGAACATTTGCATTTGGATGTTTCTAGAGAACCTCTCAGAATAAAGATTGCTCAGGTGGTAGACTTTAACTACCTGCCAGTTCTCCATATGAATGGTTCGGGTAAGTTTATAATCCTCTGAGTCCCCCCCCCCCATCGATCCCCTTCCCACCCTCCCACACACACACATACACTGCTGTCTAAAATTTCAGGTGAAGGGGGATTCAGTATTATGAAATGACAATGTTTGAAGAATAGAAATGTCTTCAGGTATATTAGACATCAACATTGACTCAAAAGTCTGTTAGTAAAGTTCTTATTGACCAAAGACATTAGAACAATACAGTTAACCACCCTTCTTTTGTTTCTTCTTCAGGTTATACAGTCCTTGGCAGTGGTAGTGATGATGCATGTGCAACACATGAAAATTGGGTGTAACATTGCACCAGAGAACAAATATATGTGGGTGACTGTATGGAATAGCGCTCATAAATAAAAACAATGCAACTCCTGCCCCCCCCCCCCCACAATGGAAGATTAACAGTCTGTAGCCTGTAGGTGCAAGCAGTACGATGTATTCCTTGTCTGTTTTTTCTCAAGCCACCCTTGGCTGTCTCCTGTGTGATGATGGATCCATATGAAACGTTGCATTTTATGTTAAAGTGAGATGGAATTGATAAATGTTAGGTTAATTCGACTGATGCACATGCATTTATGCATTGGTACTTTCATTTGATTAAAGGATTGGTTCAGTTGTCATACATGTTTATGTTATATGAAAGAGGACATTAAAAGAAACACAATGGTGAAAAAAACTGTTCAAATATCTTTATCGGTTATAGAGATATTCAAGTGTAAAGTTTTATCAGATTGTGTAGAAACTGCTGAAATCTGACTAGCTGTGATGTCACATCCTCACATTCCTGAAAAGTCTTTGTTGTTTTCTCTAAATATTTTGTGAGATTTCATGACTTTCAACCAAAAGATATGTCAGGAGATCTCATATTTGTCAAAGGAAGTATTTGAGATTAAACATCTGAAGAATTTTTTATTATATTATTTTCAAATGTGTTAAAAAATGTAAATAAACTTTTAAAGAAATATATTCACAAATGTTAAGGAAGTGAGGATGTGATATCACACCTTCACAGTAAGTCTTTCTACACCAGTCGTTTTCAAAGAAATTTTGATATCTTCAAAGTGTCATATCTAGCATGCTATCATGGTAGTTTCTTCACTGTTCTTTTTGTCTTTTTGTGCTCTTTCATACAAAATAGACATGTCAAACACCTGAACCAACCCTTTAATAAAATATATGATATGTACTGAAGCAGGCCTGATGGTCTGTCAAGAGTCTTTCTCGTAAATGTTTAAATGGTGAAATGTATTCGTTACTTATAAAATTATGATATTGATGAAACCATGTCAAAACTTTTAAATCATGTCTTTCATAACAAAATTAAAATTTATAGAAAAAATTTGGTTCTTGCAATGGCAATCGGTGGAAATAAAATCTATATTATAATACATTCTGTCCTGTCTAAAAATGATTTATATATATTCCAAACAATGTTATTTTGTATAACAATCATGCTTTCTCTTGAACTTTGGTTCATCAATAAATTTATATGACATTACTGTTTTTACATATATGTTCAAATGAGTCAATTTTGTTACATCAGTAAAACTGTAAAAACACATTTATTAACCTTGTTTACTTGTGGTTGTCAAATTGAAATCTGTTTGTTCATTTTAATGAAATATACAGCAGTTTTACTACTTACAGATGGCATGTAAATATAATTTTATTGTGATATAAGTAAATAAATCATCATGTGATGTAAATTGAACTAATTGGTAAAACCTAATTACTTAAATGGTGGGGCATTTGTTTAAAATGTCTATGCATGATCTCAACTATGACACAGCTGTAACAAGCCAACTTCCTGTGCCTGGGGGAATACCTATATACATCTGTATAAATATGATGCAGGTTTGTATCATGAATTACTACCAAATGATGCAGTTCGCTGTTGATATAGATCTGTAAGCTTTTCTCTTCATGTCTGTAACATACAAAGCTCATAGAATATCAGTTTCCTGTTAATTGTATCAAAGTTAGGGGTATGTCTACATAAATATAGTAGTTCCTGGTATATCCATATGACAATACTTGGCAAGTAAAGAAGAAGCCATTTAAAAAATAATCAGAATTCAAACAAAAACCTTGTCCTCAATGGAGAAAGCCTGATAGTGCCATATCTGGCCATCTGCCAATATAAACAAAAATTCACACCCAAAGCCCAAACCATGTTTGGACTGGGTTTTATTGTGGGAGGGGTGACGGTGCACTTCTATTGGTCAATCCTAGCCAAGCCACTGTATGAACCCTACATAAATGCTTCCAGGCAATGAGCTTTAATTATTTGGTTTCAGAGTTTTTGTATTTTGGAATTGTAAACAATCTGATATGAACAAATTTAAGAATGCTAATTGTAAGGTTAGAACTAATAAATTGATCACTAATTAAGTGATTAATGCAGGGGGTTGCATCATACAAAATAATTCCCATCAAATACATGTAGAAATTCTCTCGTTGGTTTTGTTGCTATAAATATCGATAGGTACTTTACAGCTACCTTAGTTTGCATATAGAATCAATCAGGGTTAAACTTTTTGAATATTACTTTAAAGTTAGTTGTTATTTGACCCAATCTTCAGCTTACAAAATTCAATTTAACACCATGATTCTATTCAACACTGGTTGTGCAGATCAATGGTTCAATATTATGCTTGGGTTGCCACGACTGCCTGTATGTATGTTGGCTTTGTCTGAATTCTGGGTAGGCGTGCATTTCATAAATTAATTGTTAGTTTTGGATAATAGCATTTTGTTATTGTCAATATTATCACGCAAAATGGTCTACAATTCTAAACCAGTTGTGTGATTGAAATATTGTTATGTACTGAATGTGCAACGCAATTGGTGTGCAAGCATTTAGTACACACAAAAAATAATGGTTTATACCTTATTATATTATGTACCATCTTTCCTCAGTGGTAATCTTCAACTAGAGGAATTAATATGACATTTCAGTGTAAAGTAAAGATGTTTGTATTTTGTTATAGATAATGTTGACTTTCATACTGGTATCCTCCATGCAGAAGAATGATAGATATAAGGTTGAACTTACAGACATCCATCTTGCCACCAATTTATTCCAGAGAGTCAAATTACAGTCATCAATTGTTCAAATGCCAAGAAGCAGGTTTACATCTACCTTGAAAGCAGTTATTTGTCGGTGAATAAATTCAGAAGAGTAAAACCTTGGGGAGGTTATATACTGATGTTACTGTTACTAGCAAAAGTTCATGAAAGCACCATTAAATTGTTAGTCAACAGTCAGTCAACAAGAAGTGTTTGCTTATCCTGCAGTGTGACCAGTACTAAATTTGTCTGCTCCAGATGTCTTTCAAATTTCATATGTTTTATTAATATTATTAAAGATCAGCATGGGTCTACTTAAATGTAAGAGATATTTGTGTAATATTTCTATTCACCTTTTAGTTTAATTTTGAAGTATAAGTCAAGGGGTTCTGCGAAAGTCATTTTTCTACACTGTAATTTGAGGATGGGATTAAACCAATCACTGCAATTTATCTTATATTGGTAATATTCCATGAAGAGACTTTTAATTCCATAGATGCACTTCTGCCCCCACCCTCTCTTTTTTTTTAAATGCTTTTGTTATCCAGGTTACTCACAGACTAGTGGGCCATCGTCAAGGGCGGCGGAACCGGGGGGGGGGGGCACGTGCCCCCCCGCTTTTCCTCAGGTTAAATATGTGCCCTTTTTCTACATAAAAATTGTACTCTTGATCACCTAATTAGGTCAGCAATATTTCAGTAAGAGATCTAATCCTAATATAGAACTATTCATGAATTTCTGTGGGTCAAACTCTATTTCGAATCGCGTGTGCAGGGACTTGGACTTATGATTTCACCTCATTTTGTCTCGAAAGAAAACTTGTTCCTTGTTTCCCAATTTGCACATTGAATATTGCAGTGCTAGTATGCATTTTTTCCTTGAGGGGGGGGGGGGGCGTTGATGGAGTGATGTGTATACGCAAATAAGATAATACAATAAGAGTTATAAAGGGTACTAAATATCAGGCTGCATCAGTCCAATCAAATTTCTGCAAAGTGCCCTTCGACGTCGGTGCCCTTCGACGTCGGTGCCCCCCCCCCCAGATTAAAAGGGTTGCCGCCGCCATTGGCCATCGTAGACATATTTAGGGTGTAAACAACCAATATATGACTTCCTCGTCCATTAATGCTTGGAAAGAATATGGCAGATTCCATCAAATCAGTGACATGTAGAGTTTTATTGAGTATATCAGCAACATTTATATTTTTATTAAACTCAGTGGCATATTTCTATCTTTACCAGTCTCTGATGTTCTAAGAGCTGTTGGAATTAAGGGATTGTAAAACAGGTTTGTTCTGTGCAAGTGTCATCTAAATATTTTTAAGATGAATTGCTGTTGTTCAATAATTAACTTTCTTCATGAAGTTGCTTCCTTGATGACATACCAGCAGAGGGAGGAGATGAATTTAGTTAGCAGTTTCTTAAGAGTGTGGTAGAGGGCAAATTATTCTCTCTTATCCTGACCCCCCCCCCCCACCTCCTTTACCCACAACTTTTCTTCGATAGGCATGTGTAAAAATGGGCAGCTGACTTCTCCTCACTAATAACCTGTTAGCAGTGAAGTCAATGAGGGTGTTGGAGATGTGAAGGTCAAGAATATATCCATGGGAATGGGTCTCCATAAGCAAAATCTTAAAAACAAAACGGCCAAAGAGATCGATTTTCATGTATTAATAACCTGCTACCATGATTTGGAAAAAGGTTTATATATTTCCAGTGGAAAGTAACACTATTCTTTATTTTACTCAGAGTGATATTTCATCAGTACTTTTAATTTGCATGCTCAGTTCATGCTCAAGTTCAACATTCTAATTATGATAATTTTTTATCAAATTTCAATAAAAGCAATTCATACCTTGGTGTCATATTCTAATTGTCTTTTTAACTGGTTGTATGTTTTTTTTTGGTTAATCCTTTAAATTAAAGGCATTTCTGATGATTATCAGTAAATTCCTAAACATCCATTTTTGGGGGTAAGGTGACTGCATGACCAGATGTCACCGATTCCTGGGACAGTCCTGGGATTTCATGGACTGTCGCAAGATCAAGTGCCCCCAGATTTCATTTACAAATTTTTGAAAAAGCCCAAATTACTGTTAATTTGAACAAACTAAATCCATATCTCTAGATATTGTATTACAGAAACGTAGGCATTTGACCATCATTCTTGAAACATAGCAACCCAAAAAAACAGATCTAAAAAATCCCACCCATTCCTGAAGATACTCCCCCTTGATGTCAACGGGAGGGCACGATTTGATGACCTTAAAAATAGAACTTATACAAAAGGCAAAGGTTTAAACCCCAGAAATATGGACCCAAAATGTCAAAAGAAATTTGTTGAGTTTTTTTATTTGCATAATTAGATAGATGTATGATACTGAAGTTAAGTTTGAAAAGAGAAAATATGCCATAGCTCAAACGAAAACATACATGCTTCAAAGTTACTGCCTTTTATTTTGAGTTCAAGGCCACGGCCGCCCTCACATGACTTTACAACACTAACCCTGTGCGGTGCCCACACCAAAGTTTGCACTACAGTGCACCACAACTGTGGTGCAGCCACAAACCGACACATGCAACTACATTTACAAGTTTACCTCGCAAGTCCCCATTTGTGCACCTGAGTGCAGGAAGAGAGGCAATTGGACACAACGTAATGATCTGGCCATCCTTAGAATATCTACCTCTATAACAATTTTACAAAGTATGCTGAGTATGTTGCACAATACATGATCACTATCATCATCACAACATGTCCCAAATTGGCCCTAGTTTTTTGTCCACTCTGATAGTGCAACTAATGTATTTGTTAACTATCCCAAGGGATTCTGCCATAACATTTGCTTCTGACACCTTCATATACATCAGTATTGTAGTGAAATTTTAATTTAACAACAACTTCTCTTCATTTGGAATAGAAACTAGTATCACAAACTAACACTGTTAAAGGAATATTGCTGTTGTAGCAATTTATACAAAATATTGTATTAAACTGGATAAAAGTGGACTTTGGAACATGGAAGTGTACATCCTGTATGGGTGTATGCATGTGATTCTACTCAATTCAATGGCAAGGTAGATATAAAACATATGGGAAACTTTAAATAAAAGGATATAGCTTGAACAATCAGGTACATTGCATAAATTAAAAAAACAAAACTTGTACTTCAATGCATTTAACAGTGTACTAAATCAGTGTATGCAGAGTTATACCTTTACTGATATGATCAACAACATTGTTTACCCAAAAGAGATAATAACATAGTGAGTCATCATAAAGTAAGCACTGACAGTCGAGTACTAACACAGCTGTTACACACAAACTATGCACCTAGTGTATAGTGTGAAGGTATAATATCACCATGCTTTCTGATGACAACTAATGATCAGAAATAAAGTTATGAAAAAACCCGGAAAGAACATCATTATGACGCAAGAGGAAGTCTAAACAAACGTTGAATAAAATTGCATCATGCAAAAAAACCCGACTATAGATTTTAAGGTGGAGTTACAGAGACAGATAAAAAACAATCATGTAGATCTAGGGTCCACTATACTACTTGTGGGGTCCTTATAATTTCTGTATTCAGCCACATCACACTCCTTTCCTTTTGAGACCTTTACTTCCTTTTAAAATATAATTAACTGTTAGTTGCGCAGCAGTCAGACATGGCCATGACTTTATATTTCTTTGTTGAAATGTCATTAGGTTACCAGTGGAAGGGTACAATGAAGAGGTCATAGCAAGTTTACAGTTACAGAACCTTTTATAACCTTTTCACCATAATAAAGAGGAGCAGTTATAATGGCCACCATTTCTTAGTTGTGATATATAGAGACAGCAAAATGCCATGTGCTTTTATAGTCAATCATATGACTGCAATACCCAGAAATTGGCAAAATATGTTAATTGCCAGTTAATCTACCTAAATTGCACCCTGCACTCTTTGTGTCCCCAGGTTCCCCTCCCTAAAGCCAAAACTTTCTGTTGATATGCCTTGATCCGCAAGAGGAGCTTTGTCTTTGTAAATTTTAACTCTTTTTTTGTAAAACCATTTTTAAACTTCAATTTCTGGCGAAGAAAATGAAGAGGTTAAAGGTTGGTGAAAGGAAAAGGAGTAGTTGAAGAGCTACAATAGGGACAGGGGAGAGGAATATTAACTATGGAAGACTATGCACATAGACCTAGTATGTATACTTATCACTTTTCTTTAGTAACACCCATCCCTGGTGCCCTTCCCTACCCTACCCTACCCTGTACCCTTCCCTCCCCTACAACTGTACCCTGCCTGTCCAACCCATTCTCCCCTCCTTCCCAAACTTCTCTTTCCTTAAGTTTCCTGCCCATCTCCTGCAAACACTGTCCCTTTTACATGAATTTTCTATACTTTAATTCGGATTATAACTCAGTTCTCGTCATTTGTGTCTTTTCAAAAGCCTCCATATTGCCATTGTTGACTCTGCCATAAACAGTTCGAATACTCTATATACCCATCTGAATCTGAAGTCATTTGTATTCACAATTTCATAGTATGCACTTGTGATTTTCACATTTTATTTTACACACAAAATCCCGATTTTGGGGACCAACCACTTATATCACGACTGTCAGACAATTGTAGGATATTTTCAGCAGGCAAAAGTGAGAATGAAAAATGGCTGGTTGGCATGGCACTATTTACAAGAGCTTGTTAGTTTTGATCCTTGGACAGCCTCCTGCAAAGAAGGAAAAAAGAAAATTCTATTTTGTTGCTTCAATTTGAGCATCTTTTTCTTTGTGTACATTTGCTCATTTTGTTGTATCACTCACATACCCGTATTTAATTTCTATTTTACTATGACTTTCCTTAATCATTCTCCCAGTTTTCTTTCACTTTTCTCCGGAGGATAGGTTCTGAAAAATAATTTGCAGTGTCCTGTTTTACCTGTATTTATTCTCCTTGGGATGCAATGAAATTTAAAAAAGTTGATTGAAATGAATATTCACTGATATAGACAAATTTGAACCAAAATGACCAAAACAGAAAAATAATTTTTTAGTTATAATGAAGAGATTCCCACAATTTTAACAAGTATGCTTATTTTAAACAATTCAATTTTTTTTTTTTTTTTTTAATATCACCTTTTAGTAGTTGCTTGGCTATTTCCAACTTCTATGATTCATGCTGGTTGTTGTGTTTTCCAATATATTTCTAAAAAACTATCAACATGGTTACTTAGAATAACAGAGTTAAAAACCATATAGGGCTCATATAACTATTATAGTATCTATAATGATACTGTCTAATACATAGAAAGGTACAATGCATTATTTTTGGGATTTATTTTTGGAATACCATTCTATATGTCATATTTGCATTAGTAAAGTTATGAGTTAAAAGTGTACAAAGCCTACAGATCCTACAGAGAAGAAAACGTTTTAATTATTTAAATTTATTTGAGGTTGCAAAGTTACTGCTCTAATGTTGATCACTGATCTTTACAGAGGGATTGGTTCAATGTTTTACCTGTCAGACCCACATTTGTTCTGTGCCAGGCCGTCTTCGGCCGTAATACCCCAGCAGGACGAATCTTGCAATGCTGCTTATGATACCTGGGATGTTTGGAATCTGATGGAAAGTTGAAGCAGTCTGTAATTACATCACACATCATTCCCAAAAATCCATGGAAACAGCATATGAAATAAACCAATTTGTGCATCTTATGGAACGATACGTAATTCAATGGATACAAAATTCTACATATAATGACAGAATGAAAAGCTATGATTATAAATTTGATTAAACTATTGGAGCTGTTAAACCTGGGAGTATTTTCCCCCACACATATTCCTTCAACCTTCTCCCTAACCTACTCCTTAACACCCCCCCTTTTCCCCTCCTCTTTTTTCATTAGCCCAACATTATATTCAGCAGAGATGTGTTATGAAATATTTACTCATTATCCAATCATCCCTCACCCACCCATCCCTCCCACCCATCCCTCCCACCCATGTGTGTGAGACAGGTTTAGTGTGGCTCTCTCCCTCTCTGTACTTTATAATTCTTACTACAGAAAAATGGGGGGATGGGGGGTGGGGGGGTGGGGGGGTGGTGGTTTAACAGAATGTATTTTAGTAGTTG